>JAAXYW010000566.1:0-34274 GCA_036851895.1 Orthonychiurus folsomi | reverse complement strand
TTTCAAGCGAATCTGACCAAAAACAAAAAGGCTAGAGTGCGGACGACGACGACGACGACTACATACACCCGGAAAGACCTATAAGGCAGCAGCATGCAAGCATGCAGCTGCTCTAATAAGTTATTAGGCTGGGGAAAGGAATTTGAGTGCAGGAGCATAATTCGGGTGACACGATGTCATTGGGGAGAATATGTCACTGTCAGCATTCTACAAATGTATCCAATGAATGTGAGACATACGAGCTGAGTATTGAACTCCATTTCCCTCTTCTCTCCAACCGTGCGTCGGATTGCTATCATTTTCTCTAATGATGTGATGCTTTTTCTAAAGGCTGAAGCTCTCTTCGAAATTGTATTTACTTGTAACCCGAGTCATCTGTTTCTGACTCTCAAATACATATTCTGAGCACCATGGCTTTATGTGAGCGAGGAAAGTCTGATTATTTGTCTGCTGTGTTCTTATTTAGGTATTCCGGAGTAATCCCGACCCAATTTTAGTAAGTCGCCTTCTTCATTCACTCCTATTTCAACAGATTATATACGCAAATTGTTCTCTTATGTTTGCTGTAGTTCGAATTATGGGGCTTGCCATTTAAAGAGTCTCTAGTTGATGTTCCCCGCACTATCCACGCTCCCTGCTCCGTTTGTTCTCCTTTTTATCGACAGTTAAAGTGTTTGGGGAATTGGGGAATAATTAGTCTTGTCTTCCCAGGCTTCGGCTTCTCCCCTCCGTCTCCTTTGCAGTTTGTCCTTGAGACCCAAGCCCCAAGTTTCTGACAAATTGATGGAACTAACCCAGTTATTTTGGATGGTCTTCTGATTTCTGCCCATGTTCACTTGCACTTTGCTTTGCTTTCAGTCTCTTAAATATGCATGGGTTTTCAGATGTATTAAAAGTAGCTTCAATGCATTAGCCACGCTATTCAGTTCACCATTCCATCTCTCCTTCAAGTGTGCATAGTCGACTAGTTTTCTCCCGTCTGGCTCTGTTTGAAATTTTGAGCAATGCATAGTTGAGAAGATTGGTTTATTTAGCTCAGTTATTTTGCTACAATATTTCGTTCCGCCATAGTAGGAGAGCAGGTTCTCAACCCTAGGCTCGGCCGCATTCATTATGATTTTAGATTAGAATTTTTACAATGCCACCAAACCCACAGAGTTCCAAGCCTCGGGTTCAAAACCACATGCATTACTTTTTATCTAGATTTTTGTACGAGCCCTTTTCGACTATGACCCCCTGGACGATGAATTAATTCCATGCGCACAAGCAGGGATCTCCTTCAAAGTAGGAGATATTTTACAAGTAATTTCAAAGGATGACTCCCATTGGTGGCAGGCACGACTGGATACAAGGTAAGCAACATGATCCGAGAACTTTATTAAATTTCAAAATATTTAAGGAGTAAGGAACTTCTTGCAAATTGAATCCAGTAGTTGATAAAATTACACCGATACCCTTGGTGTCATTTTGAAATCTAAAATTTATTAAAAGTGGATCTATGTTTTGAACGTTTCAACAAGAATTTTTAGGCTTAGGCATGCCAAGTTTTGTTATTACCTGGAGTTAAAAATTGTCAGGAATAGATTACTGATTGACAGTAATTTACTTTTAAACGAATAATGCCAATTTTTACTCAGATCAGAATAATGTATTCCTGCACACTTTAATTTTTAATTTCGTCATTATTTGAGGATTCAATGGTTTGAACGGCTGACATTTGGTAAAAACGAAAGATTTGATTCATGTACCCCTGCAGAGCTACCTCAGCATCTTCCACATCATCCACATCCTCAGGAGCATCTCTGGGTCATACGGCTGGCCTCATTCCTTCGCCTGAACTACAAGAATGGAGAACCACACATTCCAACTATGGTGGGAACAGTAAATCGCCGAGCTCAACAGTTGGGAGGTCTAATAAACATTTTAATAATAATGGAGTCAACTCCATCATGAATCTGGAGCCTCCAGGAAGCAACGGGGATGATAAAATCAGCTGCAGTCTTTTTGGAAAGAAGAAGAAGAATGAAAAGAAGGATAAATACTCTGCGAAGCACAATGCTGTATTTGACTCCCTTGAATTGAACACTTACGAAGAAGTCGTTCGCCTTCCATGTGAGTAACATTAACTGAAGCAAATACCTTGACTAGTCAGTTAATGTTTAATGCTATTTTCCGGGCATACATACAAGTTTCAATCTTAGGCAAGAAATCTTATCAAGCCGTGTGCAAAAGAAATTTACACACGTGATGGGTGGGTGGATATGCTTAGTCCAGAAATGGCATTATTTCAGCCATGCATTTGAAAATTAGAATATTAAACACATTATGATAAATTACTAGACAAACGGCAAATCCCTTCTTTTTGTTTGTAATAAATTTTGCTGGGTCCGTTATGAGATGATTTTTTTTTGCTCCGGTTGACTTTGACTAATATTAAAGTGATTACGTTCCCTTGTGGCTATGAAGACCACCATAATGCTCAACTTCCCTTTCAGTTTTATGCATTAGGCTCCTTCGAAGCCTAACAAAATGCAGTTGTTGGAAGGTTTGATGAGAAGATAGTGCGTAATTAGGTTTAGGTTGCGTTCCTTTGGAGAAGCGAAGTGAAGAGGATGTTTGGGTGGAGCTTGATGTGAAAAGTTGTTGAGTAATTTTTTTTTCAACTTTCTCTTCTAGCGTTCCGGCGAAAGAGCCTAGTTCTGCTCGGTGCTCACGGCGTTGGACGAAGACATATAAAGAACTGCTTAATCTCAAGGCATTCAGACCTGTACGCCTACCCAATCCCCCACACGACAAGAAATCCCCGGCCTGATGAAGAGGATGGACGGAATTATCATTTCGTGACCCATGCCAAAATGATGGCGGATATTGCAGCGAATGAGTACCTCGAATATGGAACTCATGAAGAAGCAATGTATGGTACGAAATTAGCGACGATAAGGAGGATCCATGCTGAAGGTAAAGGTAAATAGGCCTTTTTGTCACCATGTCCAATACATGTCTCAACACTTTTTATTCGTCTTGTTCCATGACTCTAACTTTTATATTTTTGATTATCTCATCGTTCCACTCTTTTAAGAACTCGTAATACTCTCCTCCTATGAATCCACGGGGAGCTCCGGTGATTTTAACGAGGGAGTTTAGGGAGGTCATAAATTTGTAACTTTATGAGTCCTTTCACTCGACGTTCCGTTTAAACTGCTATTTGGGAAACTTGAGAGCTTTCTCCGCTTTCTCATTTCTAAAAAATGCAATCAAGATAGGGCGTTAAGTACACAATTGCTGAGTCTGTGCAAGGATCAAGAAGAATAATCGTCCGAGGTCAACGCATTTGGACCCATTTTCATAATTTTGTGCTATTGTCTTTGGCAGGTCTTGTCGCCATTTTGGACGTGGAACCCCAAGCCATGAAAGTTTTACGAAGTGCGGAATTTGCTCCTTTCGTGGTTTTCATAGCCGCCCCGGCTCTAAATACCGTTTCAGATGTAATTTCTTTTACTTTATTCTTGGCATGCTTTCAAAGGGTTTACTCTCTTTTTTGCTCGGAGTAAATTAATTCTCATCTACTTTTAGTACGATGGAAGTTTAGAACGTTTAGTCCGCGACTCGGAAATTCTACGAAAGGCCTACGGACACCTCTTCGATATGGTAAGGGCTGGATTCGGCGTCTCTTCTCTAAATAATTAGGACTGATTTCAAAAACAAATTGTCGAAAGAGACATTCGCTTTTTGCAGGTGATAGTGAACAATGACATCGAAGAAACCATCTCTATTTTAGAAACGACCATGGAAAAAATTCACTCTCAACCTCAATGGGTTCCAGTTTTGTGGGTTTATTAAATTTGCAATCGAATTGGTAAAAAAGCACGGCAACACGGTCATAGAACACGGTATCCTGGGTTTATTGACCAATTCAACCAAGGCCACATTTTTTAGCCGTTCAACTTCCTTTTCCACCGATAATAGCAGCGTCGCACATATTCAGCCGCCATTTTAAATCCTGGAGTTATATTGACAATGCGAATATGTAAGCACTCCGCTTCTGTTTAAGTTTAACATCTAGCGCTGTTATAATAATTCCCGAATTTGTTATTCCGTCAATTGTTTCGAAGATTCTTCTTTTGAATGTCGAGAAACACTAGATTCCACATTAAGAGACTAAAACTTGGGTCTTCTTGTAGCTACAAGAAGGACCGAACGACTAACTTGTACCTTTACACAAATGCACATGCAATGCGATAGCTTTGTACTGTTACGAAGAATATTCATGATTTTGTTGGGTAAGCGGGATGCCCAACTTGAATGAGCTGTTGATCCGATAATGGGAATGGGATCATAAAACATTTTGAGGTAGGAACAATTGTTGTTCCGTTTTTGAGGAATTCCGGTTAATAATTTTTCTCTCGTCTATTTTATTCCAATCCAAAGTAATTTTTGTTGTAAGTTAATGGAAGATGAGCGGCAGGCTGGGTAAATGCCGATATGCCCGGCCTTCCTGAAACATGCTATAAAGCACGCTATTTGTTAGTGAAAATGTTTTCCAATCAAAAACCGAAAAAAGCTGACGAGTGTATTGTATCTTAAGACATTAATTAGTTAATTACTCTACCTGATTATAAAAATCATGCTCAACGTCAGTCATTAATATTCATTGTAAGATGTCAGTTTACATTTGTAGTCGAATGATAAGATGATGGGGTGTGAGGTTTGGGTGGGTGAATTTTTCGATCAATAGCTTTCGTATGTATCACTTATACAGATTCCAGGAGACGCCACGCGCGTTTGGCTGTTGTGGTTCCTGAGTTGAGTGCGATCTCTGTGAGACCAGTTTGAGTCAATTCCACTTAACTTCCGCGAGCTAAAACATTGGTATTCGAATTTATTTCAGTTCAAGTCCCATTAACGTCGCAACCGTTGCGTTGGCTATTCTGAGCGAAATGTTAGCCACCTGAGAAGATCTTTTTGCAATACGTAAGCAATATGAGATAACGTAAGCCATTCTAGCGAGTTTTTCTGCTCTTCCTGCACACGGGTTTAATCCGAAACTTGAAACTTTGGGCTTCCCGATCTTGGCCAATGACAGTTAGTTGTCTGGAGAATTTCGTTTGGCAACCAGAGTTACAGAGACAATTCCAAAGTCACGTAAGGTTATCAAAGTTGATCACCTCGAAATGCAGTAAAGTGAAATCCATTCCTCCAGGAATTTCCCAAACGAATTTCATCGAATTTTGCTTTATCCTTTTCACGAACAGGGTACATATTTACGCTACACGGTTCAGGCGAAGTTGATGAGTTTGTAGCGCGTTGCGCGGCTGTCCTCCTGTTTAATATGCTCGGGTGGCTCGGATTCGGATCGGATTCAATCATTTCTATCCACTATCCATGATGTTTATTCCTCAGGCAAATAAATATTTCTTGGGAATTAAATCCGTGTGTGGTGAAGGTAAAGGGAATTGCTTTCTTGCTTTATAAGTGTTGCTGAGAACTCCGAAGAAATAACGCACTTTGTGTATGAACAAATGCAAAAGTATGGTTTTTTGTTGCCAATTACAAATCATAGTATTGATTTCCTATTATCCCGTTAAACGGTGTCATCGACGGACTAGTCTCCGCATTTTCTCTCGAATTAGTCTAGAATTAATTTATCAACGTTAGATCGCGTCTACAATCTTTAGCGCCAACATTTCCCATAAAGACTCTGTTTATGCTTCAACAGTCATTTCCTGGATATTGAACAGTGGCTGAAAAGTTAATGTAATATTGAGATAGTCATACTATTACACAATGGCTTTGGACAAGAAGTATGAGGCTTGTGGTGTAGATATCTTATTCTCTTTGCTAGGAGCCGGACCAGTTCTTGCTTCTTTGATTCGTGGAAACAACGGAAGGTTGACTTTTTTGCAATAATTTACTTTAATATGAACTATCATTTACACTAGTAATGAGTGAGTTAAAATGTTATTAGTCTTTGCCAAATGTGTTCTACCCAAAAGTTCGCTGCAGCGGAAATGATTCGAATAGAAGCAAACGAAATGAGTTTTGAACGACTGTCTCACGAAGAATACTAACAGAATAAAACTGTGCGAATAAAAAATAATGATTTTAGATGTACGATTAGTTGCAAGAAGGAATGTTTGGAACAATTCGGTTTATGTGACATCTGCACCAGTATTTTGAGAAATTGTAATAGTTCAAAGAATTTTTTCAAAAAATCGATATTAGCTAAATCAGCTAACACAAAACTAACTGATTATTGTAAGTAATGGATCGAACATAATTACTAACACTACATAATACACTTTAGCATTGTTAGCTATTATATTACATACCAAGCAACGTCGTAAGTCAGTGAACAGTGAGGATTTTGAGAGAATTTTTGAAAAAAGATAATCTAATACATTATACTCTACGTAAAAAAGATGAAAGAGGGTTAATAAAAACGAAAATGTTTTTGTAGATGCCTATGGATTGGGAACACGGAATGGAATGCTTGAGTTTATTTTACCAAGAAATAGGTTGGCTCTCGGCATGGTCATGACAGGTTCAAACTTCATGATTAAAGCGGAAGTTCTAAAGTCGCAAAGATGTTGAAATCCCCTTTACAGTTTCAACGGCTAGGACTCATATATCCAATATTTGAAGCTCAAATTGTCCCCCGAAGTCAGTAGTTCAGTCATGAAACCTGGAATCCAACATAAAATTGACTTGAGGCAAAGCTTTTGTGCTTGCCGTCAATTTTCCTGTGTTGAAATTGACTCCAAGCAACTGATTGACCTGGGTATCGGATGTGAGGCCAAAGGATGAAATGGGTGTGTATCACGTAGGAGAGCCACAACAGATCTTTTAAATCTATATTCTCTCGGCGAAATCCGGTTTTGGTCTCCGGCCATGTTGACCAGGGAGGAATGAAGGGAGGCGTTAGCTTTGCAATAAAGTGAAAGTCGTGGGAGAAAATTTTGCAACTCATTCACGAACCAGGCATCTCAACGAATGCATTTGTGAGTCTCTCTCAAAGAGAACCAATTGGGAAAAGTGAAAGATGAAACGCGATTGACGCAATACAAAATATTGATTCCTTGGGTCAAGTCAGTCTTCCGGCAACTAAAACCACTAAATACAAGGTTGGCTTAAATATTTAATGTGCTTGATTTCTCGAAAGGATTACAAATCCAAATCAGTTTACTCAACTCTGCTCTCTAAAATTCCCACAAGCGGCATCGGCAACTAAAACCACTAAATACAAGGTTGGCTTAAATATTTAATGTGCTTGATTTCTCGAAAGGATTACAAATCCAAATCAGTTTACTCAACTCTGCTCTCTAAAATTCCCACAACAGGCGTTGCAGCACTAAAGCTAACCAACGAAGGAAAAGTCGGGTTGAAATTGAGACATTGCAATTTTATTCGATAGTTCTGGTAGCTTTCAAAGAAAGTATACAATTCGCACAAGAATTTGGAAACTGAAATCAATTTCTGGCTCAATTAATATTTGTAGCTTTTGTCTGGATTAACAATGAGGTCAACTGAATTCACTTCTTCCCCTTCCTTTTACCCTTTTTCCGCCAGGTAAATTTCCTTATTTTAATGGCTTCTGGGGCTCCATGTGCAATGTAATACAAATTGAGCATGGCAGTCGGCTCCATCATTTCTGTGCACTTTCGTTTCTTGGCTAAAAACGAATTTATGGAAATCAAAATGAGATGTCCTGAATTGTGGAATGATACTATTTGAATTCTATCAATACCTTTTTTCCTTCGCTTGATAGGGCATCTTTTCTTCTTCTTCTTTCTTCGTTTCCGTTTCTTTCCTTTCTTTTCTTTGCCCTTTTTCCCACGACCCTTACCAGGTTTGGCGTCAGCAGTTTCTTCCTGCCCTTCGCCAGCAGCAGGTGTTGGGTTAGCAATTTCTTCTTGCCCTTCGCCAGCAGCAGCTGGTTTGGGTTTAGCAATTTCTTCTTGCGATTCACCAGCAGGTTTGGGTTTAGGAATTTCTTCTTGTGATTCACCAGCAGGATTGGGAATTTCTTCTTGCGATTCACCAGTAGGTTTGGGTTTAGGAATTTCTTCATGTGATTCACCAGCAAGTGATTTTGTTGCGCCTTCTCCCGACTCCTTGAGAGCTTCCGGATCCATGTTAACTATTTAATTCTTTACAAAACATTTACATGCAATTTCATGTCTTTTCCCTTCCCCCTTCAGAGTAGAGATCAAGATGCTTGTTTTGTTAGTGTGAAAGGAGCCATGGGGAGGAGGGTAGTAATATTTCTAGTGCAGCCTGCTACAAGCATTACCGTCTCTCACTCAACGACTGAGGTCACTAACTTACAGTAGGGGCCAAAATTATCCGGACACCCTAAAAATCATTTTCTCCGGTGCGTCTCGTGACATAAAAATTTCAAATTTTGCACATGCCTAGAAAAAGCGATTTCCAAATTTGGGCCATGTTCCATTTGTGGACATCAAAAAAAGGTCAAAGGTCAAAAATTCTGACCAAAAAAGTACTTTTTCAACATGGCCAGAAAAAAAATTTTCATACCCGTTTTATTTTTTTATTAAAAGTCGTTCAAATTCTGAACATTTTGATGTATCATCCAACTCTGTGCGATTTTTCTGGAATTAATTATGAATTTTTGAAAAGTGGAGAAAGGGGTGTATGGTTATGAACCCTTAATGCAGTCCCTTGAAGACGGACTTTCTCTTTCCAATTTTCAAAGATTCATAATTAATTCCAGAAAAATCGCACAGAGTTGGATGATACATCAAAATGTTTAGAATTTGAACGACTTTTAATAAAAAAATAAAACGTGTATGAAAAAGATTTTTCTGGCCATGTTGAAAAAGTACTTTTTTGGTCAGAATTTTTGATCTTTGACCTTTTTTTGACGTCCGCAAATGGAACATGGCCCAAAATCGGAAATCGCTTTTTCTAGGCATGTGCAAAGTTTGAAATTTTTATGTCACGAGACGCACCGGAGAAAATGATTTTTACGGTGTCCGGATAATTTTGGCCCCTATTGTATATCGGAGTCAACTCCGGATTTGTTCCACATATTAACAACGACAATCGGAGAGCATGCATGCATTTACTCTAACAAATTAAATTAAAATTAAATTAAATTATCCATAATTCGGATGGAAAAAAATGTTTATTGATCTTAATTCATGAATATGCACTATAGATTTTCTGAGGTCTCAAATTATTTCCAAAAATGCAACACTTAAGCCAGAAGCACAAATGCTATTTTGGGTACAAATCTTGAAATAGATGCCCGAGCTTGATTTCGGAGTATCCAGAAGAATTTAGAAACCGAGTTACCACCTCATTCAGCCGTGCCAAATCAGACTCCACTCGTTGGGCTTCTTCTGTCTTCCTGGCTATTTGTACAATAGCTAAAGGAGTGAAAGAGAACCAATTAAGATTGAAACTTGACATGGGCAATCCCAAAACACAATGCAATGGAAAATGAGATTTCACCTTGATCAGCTGGATTCAGCTCTGCCAAATGTTTGTCAAAATCAAAGACGTAGCGTAGGTAAGTCAATTGTTTGTAGAGTTGTATGTCTCTGTACTCCTTAAACATAAGAGCATCCTTGCAAGAGCACACTGGAAATCCTTTAATATCCAGTCTTAGCGGTACAGTTCTGTCCTTGTTATCGCAACTAGGATCTTCGCATATGTACACATTCTGAAATGGAAGTTTCACAATTTATGTCAGTTGAATTCTGAAAAACATTGTTAAAAGTAGATTTAACTCTGCTCGACTTACCAAGTAGTACTTCAAAATGAATTTCCGTATGAAAAGAGTCAGAGAATTGCAAATGTGGTTCAGGGTTGGAAAGGTAGAGCTCAAACATTTAGTACATTTCCCAAGGGCATAGGCAACCTCAGAACCCTTTTATAAATGATAATTACAATATTAATATCCAACACAAAAAGTAGTTGAAATCTGAGTTACTTGTTGAATAAATACATTGCTTCCTACCGAAACCGAAAATGGTGCTTCAATAGAGATTTCTTCGTGACATTCGCGATTTGTACAGCGGAAAGAAAACCTTTCGCAATCTTTGTATTTCTCTGCCTCTGTCTGGGATCCCAAGAGCTTATCGTCATGAGATTCCTGGATAACCCGTTGCCGCTTGAATGATGTAGGGTCCATTCCTACAAAATGGACAATATAGGCGAGTGGAATACAAGAAAGGGTTAAATAATTAAGGTACGTACCTAATTCCTCGGCGATCTTTGCCGGGTCTAGTCCAGGTATTGGATCACAAATTCGAGAAACCACAGGATGGACTTGGTGAGCCAGATAGTACTGGGGATCCGGTTTCAATTCTTCTTCCACCTTTGCAGGGGCTTCTTCCGTAGACTCCTCGGTAGGTGCGGCTTGTTTTATGGGCTTCCTTGTTAATTCCGAAAGGTGGTGAGGGAGTCCATCCGTACAAAATAAATATGAAACCGTATCTCCGTTCCGGAACTTCTTTGGAAGATTTCCAAGCGCATTCATGCGGAGGGCGACTGTAACGTGGTGCAAGCCCTGGGAGCTTTTATATTCTTCAGGATGCTTTGCTAATTGCTTGGTAATTAACAGCTCCTTCATTGGCAAATTTCCTGTTCTTAGTTTGGTTGAGGCATCGTTCAGTATTTTGCAAATTTTGAAAATCTTGTCGTCCAAAGCCTGTTCGGTCATGACTTCGTCAAGAACTTCCCTGCAATTGCAACATTTCAGCAATTTTAAAATGCATAGATGCAAAGGTATAATCAGTATTATAGCATTCTTGTATATTTCAAGACTTCCAACCTTGCCGTATTAGCTGCAACAGGCGCCCAGTCTCGCCTCACCATGTCCAACCCTTTCAGCTCCAAGGATGTGTCTCCACCTTCTAGAGGATTTTTACGATTCTACATAATCAAGATTAGTACATGATAATTATATTTACCTTCGTCCGGCTTGGGTGTATAAACTAAAGCTGCATATTTCTTTTTCTTCAGTAGAAGGAGAAAACGAAACACTCCATCTATTTCCAGCTCGAGTAGCTTGTACATACGATTTATTTCCGTTTTGATTTTATTACCGATTTGGTAAACTTTCTGAATGTCTTGAACATTGGTATTTATCATAAGAGAATCAGTATCCCCGTAAATAACTTCGAAGCCCATCGACTCAACAGCATCCTTCGTTTTGAGAAGAATCTCTCGACCTTTTCCTATATTCCATTGAAATTCAATAAAGTGTAGTAACTGTTTCAAAACATCATACTAAATTGCAATCCAAGCTACCTGTAATCATTGCAGCTAATTCCTGTGCGTAAAACCTTGACTGCCGGAACCCCAGGCACCCATACATAGAATTAGCCGTAAGCTTAAGTGCTTTTTGACGAATGTCGTACTGCCGCATTAAATCAGCAGAGACGTCGCTCTTCTTCATCAAACTTTTCACGAGCCTTCGAGTTTCAACTAACTTTCGGATCTCTTCCGGCAGAATACCCTTGTTGGTGTCTTCGGAGCCAGAGTCTTCTGGGCATAGAGTAGTAGTGAAGCAAATGTTGTATTCTTGAATGATTGATGGGTAAAGTGAATTAAAATCCATGAGCACAATAAAGTTGTCGTAGAATCCCTTCTTAGGCTCCAAAACCAGTCCGCCTAGGTAGGAAGGGCCCGAATTTTTTTTCCCACCACTTTTCTTCCCATCGACTTCGGCTGCATCCACCACATTCTCATCACTTTGCAATCCTTTTTTCATAAATGGTTTGAACTTGTCTGGTACGATGTAGTTCTTGGAGTGAAAAGCATGCAAAAGTAGAAATTCGTTCCTTTCAGATCGACCCCCCAAAAGCGTCCTACAGAGCGTGTTTCCTGCAAAGTCAATATTGTTGGTAGACATTTGCAAAAAAAACACAGATCAACAGGTTAAATTATTCTAAGAGAAACATGTGAATTACTAACCGGCAATATTAGTAATCTGAAGGGCAAGTGGCATAACTTGCAATTCATTAACCAGACGAATATTTAGGACACAATGTTGCATTCCCCAATTCACTAAATGACGGAGCCCCTCTGACGAATCATAAAGCGCTTTGATTTCCGCTCCCGTCTTCGAGCTGACCTGTTCATCTTTCATTCCCAAAACCTGAGAAGCTAAGCTGGATTGATCATAGGATCTGGCTCGAATTAATTCCATGGCGGATATTTTCACATCACACAATAAACGACCAGCAAGTGCGGCTCTGTAGTCAAGTGTCTTTCCTGTCTGCTGCAAATCGATCAAATTTTAGAACTTGGAACCCCAAACAGTGACAATGAAAATGAAACTTACTTTAGCTAGAAGTGTAGTACGCTTGAGTCTTCCTACACGAGACCAGTGAGGTACCTTGTAATTAAACAAGTGCAAAAGCAACAGCTCGAAGTTTAAGTCATGTCCAAGGTAAGCGTCAGCATCTATTTGCTGCAGTTTGGCCAGCAAGCATCCCAACATTGCTCGTTCTGACTCCATTTTAATTGTTCTTCGATTCATTACACGATCCACGTCCAATGGCCATATTTCCCCCGGGGGCTTGTTCACAACTAAAAGTTTAACAGAAAAAACACCGCTCAGAAAAATTAGGTCATTGAGTATTTTTAGTTATATGGTCTCTGCAATCATTCTTTCTTACAGCAGAAGTAATCATGGTAAATCCCACCACTTGAACTGAGGGCTGATTGCAAAGGAAACTGGTTGTTGACAGCGACACCAACGAATACTATCGTGTCCTTTTTTGTATTTGCATCATTGACAGCTTGTATATTCAGTGACACTAATACAATTGGAGGAGGAGTCTTGGACGAGTCTGCATTGATTTCGATGTCCCGGACTTCGCAGTTGAACTATATAGTTATTTCATGTGCTCTCAGTGAACTAATATTTCAACTTATGTAAAATAAGTTTTAGTTACCTCGTGCTTGCACCAGGACTGTTGTTGTGAGCTGTCGACAGGCTCTGGACTACTAATCAATAGCCATGACGGTCCTTTCAACTTCTTTTCTAATAGAAAATTTTCCATTAAAGGTGAATTGGTGCCGAATACTTTAGAAAATGTTTTCCCTGTAAGATCGGATGGAAGCTGTGGCATTGAGCCCTGACAAGAAACGTGAAGGTTACATTAAAATGTTCCACGAAACTTGCATAGCAAAATACTTTTTCATGTACTTACTGCATATCGGACTTCCAGATATTCGGATAATCTTGGCACACCCGGCTGACCAAAACAGTATTTTCTTCTCTGATTTTTTTGACAGGAAATTTGAGATCTTATATTTTGGACAAACAGAGTCGTTGAATTCATTGTAAACATCCAGAAGTGAAACCGGGTCCTCTTGATCTTCCTGAAAGACCAATAAAAACAATATATTTGTACATTGTGCTCAGTCGTAATTAATTGAGATATTGAAAATGAACTGCACAATGAATACTGCATAAATCCACTGCATAAACTATGGACTTGGAATACATACCGCTTGTCGAGGTAAGACATAAACGCATCTTTTTAAATCTTTGACAACCACACAGCAGCTCTGAAATACATTTTTAGGTCAGTTGAACTTTCCCAAATAAGTACAAGCATCCAGGACTCCTGTGTTCCTCGAACATATCCAGCCAGAAGAAGTTTAAAACCTGGACATGAAATACGTATTATCATTAAGGTTTATCAAGAAAGCGCAAACAAACAGGCCAATACTTACCCTATTTTCTTCGGAGTCGCCGCCGACCATAAAAGTGGACTTGTCATTGGAACAAGTAAGTCCAGATAAGTCCTTACTGTCATCTACCAATTCTCCATAAGTTTCAAAGTTTTCAATTTCTTCAAAATTAGACTCAACTGATTCTACTTTAATGACTGGCTTAATTGGTTTAGGCGCGAGTTCTTCTTCAGATAACCCTGGCTCGACTTTTATTTTCAAACCCTGCATTTTTTCAGTTGTAGCGGACGTTCTCGGAGAAGCCGCAACTGGAGTATCTTCCGAGTGGCAGTCGTTATAGCTAGGTATTTCCTCAATGCCATTGTCGTACTCTTCAAGCATTGTTCTTGGTTCTGGTACTTTGTACTGAGTAAACTTTTTTTTCATAACTATTCCCTTCGGGGATGAAAACGCAACCTTTTCTTCTTTGCGAATTTTTGACTCCTGAATAAAACTCTCAGCGTTTCTGGTATTCTCAGCTAAACGTGTATTTTGTGGAGCGTTAATTCTTGGCTTCTTTTCCTCATGCAATTCCATAAATAGGTCTCCCAATAAATCATCCTCAGTCACACCAGATTTAGATGCAGAAGATTGGGATGACCCGTTATCATCTGGTCGTTTCCTTTTAACAGGCATTGAGCTTAACATATCACGTAGCGAATTGAAGTTAGCTCGTTGTGAGTCTTTTTCCTGTTTCCTTTCCTCCTTTTCCTTCTTACTCTTTGGTTTTCTTCTATAATTTGAGTCATCATCATCTTCAACTAAGTCGTCATCGAATATTTCACGCCCATCCTCGACATATCCAGAACCTGTTTGCAGAATTGGAAATTCTCGTCAGTATTAACTTGTGTTGAACAGAGAACAATATAACGCACTTGACATGGAAGCAATTAGCAATTGATACTTCCGCTTTCAATTAAAATTAACAAACCGTCATCAACAATCCAGTCGTCTTTTTGCCTACTCTGCACCGTTCTGCAGTAGGTACTTTCGTCAACAGTGTCGTAGACATTTTCCATTTGCTTAACCTAATAAAATATTAACGTTAAACCATACACCAATAATGCTTGTTTTACAAAATTTAGTTGGAATTCTATTTCAAATTACCTCATATTTGTTTTTCGAACCCCGCAAATTCTTTAATTTTTCAAGTGCCTCGAGACGTCCGCTCTTGTCTTGACGAGTTCGGCGGCTCCGACTCGAACCGATACCTCTTTCTCCATTGTCATCTCCATTTCCTGCAATTTGTGAATTGAATTTGAATATTTAGGAATACTAAATCTTTTAAATTTACTTAATACATTAATTCAGTCACAGTAGTTCGTTTTATGATCCTTGATCCTTTCGAGCTACAACCGAACCGAGCCCAACCGGCAACTACTACTCAACAATAGAACCCGAGTACACCATTACGAATACAAAACCGGAGGGTTTTATTCAACATTCACACAGAACACAAACAATAAAAAACTGAATACAAGTTGAACATACCGTCCATGTTTACTACGCAGCCGGCCAAACGGAAGGAATATCCTGCTGGATGTCAATGTCAAAAAAATTAATATTTAATTTGTAGTGCCTACAGATCCCGATCCAACTTTCTACGCAAATCACAAAGATTTCATCAACACCTCCGTGGTAGATGCAAACTTTTAACACACTATTTAATCAAAAATGCGAAACAAGAACTATGAAATCATGAAAAACTCTCGCCCTCCACTTCCATCTGAATGGAATGCAAATGAATGAACTTCAAATCTGCACGGAACAAAGATTCATTGAAGTCCAAGTCGTCCGAGTGCGAGGGAATATTTTTGGCGCCGAGTGCAGCATAGAGTCCGTGGATTAGAACGCCGAGGAGGCGCGGAAACATAAAATTGAAACCTCTTCGTCTGGGAGGTAAATCAATTTTGTGATTTACTGAACTTAACTAAACTTTTTTCAAACTTTCCGACTTGTGATTTGGTTAAATAGAGTTTTGAAATATCTTAGCATGAGCGGGACTCCCGCTGGCGGTGGTGGTGGCAGCCAAGGGGGAGCCGGGACTGGAACGAATACGAAGGCTTTGCCACGGGATGCAGCAGTAATGTTTGCATTGCTGAAGGAAATGGGGGTCACCCATCATGAACCTCGAGTTCTTAATCAGATGTTGGAATTTGTCTACAGTAAGTACTTTAATAATTTTAATTTATGCTATTAATGAATTTTAGCTGTCAATAGTTAGTTGGCTGGTCGGCTTCGGTTGACGTCTTTGTATTGGAATTATTTAATTTAAGACTAACACATAGACGTAGTCTACTGTGACTGTTTGGTATGTCACTTGCCAAGTCAAAAATATGTTACGTTCTATCTCAAGTAAAAGTATTCACATGTGTGCGATTTCAATTCTGCACTGCATAAGTTTGGAGTTTTGACAAATCGCATGTGGTAATTCGGATTTTCAAACAATTCGTAGTCACCCATAGCTTATGTCAGTAAAATTTTGTTGCACGGCATACATCCATCTACAATATGTAAGTGCTGATTGGCAAAATCGATATTTTATCTAAGTCATTTATCTGAGGCTTCCAGGCTTAAATTGCATTTTGCAATTCTCGCCAATTTTGATTAAAGATTAGGGTTTGATAGCTGGTAACGCCAGCTTCACCGGTCACGATATGATAACCGACTGAATTATCTTTATTTTCTCCAAAGGATATGTGACCACAGTTGTTGAGGAAGCTCGTGTCTACTCTGCTTACACGAAGAAGCGAACAATTGACTTGGAAGATGTGAAATTGGCTATTAAGATTCTGACCGACAAATCTTACACAACCGTTCCCCCGCGTGAGGTAAGAAAAACGAAGAAATGTGGCAGAAAGGGACATTTCTTTAGATATTGAATGGTTTGTTAAGCCATTGAGATATGTGGAGATATTCATTTCAGTCTTGGCGTCTGAATTTTCTTATTAGGGTAAACTGCTCACTCTAAAAGTGAGTCTAGTCCTATGTTGGAAAGTAGAAAACATCTTACAATTTTACTGCAGCCTGAATATTATAGTGATTTCGGGCTATTGTTAGTTGGATCGTGACAGCCACATTTGCCACATGTTGTAACATTTTTTAGCACGTCTCTTAAAATGATCTGCAATTTATTATAACAATTTATTAGCACTGTTTTGCTCAATTATCGAAATCAAATCTCACATTGCGTATTTCATTTGCAACTTCTTAATTATTTTATGCTCCCGTGAGCAGTTGATGAAAATAATTTGAGAACCCCTAAGTCTTGTTTCACGCATTTTGTTTTATTTAAACCTGACAATTTCCAAACAAAACCATTTCTAATATGTAAAAGTCGAAAAGCTTTTTTTAACACAACATTTAACAGTAAGTTTGTGTGCGATATAGGCATGTTAAGATTTTTTCGGGTTGGAATTTTTTGGTTAAGCGAGTATTTTTGTCTTAATAGACGCTGAATAACCCCGTGATTTTATTGACATTAACAAAATGAAATAATTTTAGATGCTTTTGGACCTCGCGAAAACGAAGAACAGTACGCCTTTGCCGCTCCTGAAATCTAGTTCAGGTCTTCGACTCCCACCGGACCGATATTGTTTGACACAGCCAAATTATCAACTGCAATTTTATAAAAGAGCCGTGGCAGGAGTGTCAACCCCGACCACAAACCGGGGTCCCTCGAGCATATTCAAGACACCGAGTAATCCACCGAGACCTTCAATTTTTTCCGGAAGTCCATCAGAACCGGATGCAAAGAAACAAGTTAGTTGATTTCGATTCCCGCTGTTTATTAGTTTAGCCACATGTGAATTTGATTCTGTTAATTCCCAGTTTACTTCTCACTCGACAATCCGTTTTTGCTTTTCTTCAATGGCAGAACGCAGGCACATGGAACTAGTTTTTTGCTTATATGAATTCCACACATGAATAAGAGTGAATAGTTGTTCGTTCACTGGCAATAACCCCATTCCCTACTGACTTCAAAAAAAATTAGCTTACAATGTGAAAATGACAATGTCCGTGTGTATTGTTTAAGTTTGCTTAAGCAAACTGGGCTGACCCGAGCATTTATGCACGTTTTAAGGAAGAAAGGAAGGAGGAGAAGTCGCATTGTTCAGATTCCACATAATTGAGGAGGGACGAGCAGGTCAAACCTGGCCACCAACCCACCGACCGGTCAAACTCGATTTTCATTGACCTCAATTTTCTTCATACTACTGCACCATAAGCATGATACATGAGGAGATGTATCTACTGATGTCTACTGCCAGACTCAAACTTTCCTTTTAAGACTTCTTTAATTAGTACGAAATTACAGAGAGCTCGTGGCTTTTTAGGATATGTGTTTTAGAATTTGTCTCATAATTTGTAAATTCGGGAATGTGTTCAAATTCAATTTTTTAAATTTAAATATGTTAGCATGTTCGTGCACTCGACAATGTTTTTAAAAATGGATGTTTAATACCTTTGAATTTAAAGTTAAATCCGCCTGCCTGAGACTTTGACACTTTATTGAACGCATTTTGGGCACAGTCCAAGGTTTATGCCCAACGTTTGTAACTGAGTGAAAGTACTGCAAAGTATGATTAACGTTCCCATACTTCAAATCGAATTACATCCGTCGTTTCAGTGTTAAACAATTCCCAACTGTTTCCCCGTTCCCGTATTGAGAATTATGAATTGGGGCCGACGCTTTACTGACTCACGCAATTCCTTTGAAACTGGTTGAATTAAATATTTCTTTCATTCTAGAAACTCTCACAATAATCCTGCTACTGGTTGAATATCACACACTGACGACGCATTGAGGGAGATACTGGCATTCTTACGGATGTGCGTCCGGTGAAACCCTTATCTGGTCTTTTCATCACATTTAAATGATATGATACAATAATTTGTTATATTTTGACTGATTGTTATTATATTTGTGTACTAATTAATCTTGACTTGGAACAAGAACAACATTTGGAATTTAATAAATCGGAAGTTTTTTTGAAGTTAAAATTTTCATCATACTAATCAAATCACAGCGTGTATTGACAGAAGTTTACCTTTATTGTTTTAATATCAGGCGTTTGCAGTTTGCAGTAACTGAAATCAAACTCAGTGGTTTCCTGGCATTACATGTGAATTAATATCACTGTACGCCTATTGCCTATTGTTTTGACATGTGTGCTTTATGCAGAGCGGAAGAGGACGATAATTTATTGTACTCCTTGGGGCACCTGAGAGAGAGTAATTGGTGTAAGAACTTTTAGTTTTTCTATGAAATGCAGCGAGAAGGGTTCCTTTGAAGTTCAATGTCGATGAGTTATGCATTATTACAGGCCACCCATCCATTGTGAATTCCGGGTCAGTCGTTGTATGACCTGCTCACCTCATTTTCACCTGTTTCTGCCCAAACCCTAGCACTTCATTTGTAATTATTGCTTCGCCGTACCACAGCACAGCAAGTGGCAGTCAACGATCAAGAGCACACAATCAGTTGCACTTTGTATATGTGTTTCCTTAGTGCGTGTCGGATGCCAACAATGCCAAGTGTCATATTCTCATATTTCCTTTTCTCTCAGATGAGTTTAATGTATTTCATTTCATGTGGATGTTACTACCTTTAATTCACTCATGGTTGTGGTTGGCGGTGGAACCCTTTGGCTTGCTTTTGCCCAAGGAAACGACGGTTACATTTAGGGTTGGTGGGTATAAGCCAAAGATATGATATCATGATTTTTTATCGGATTTGCTCTCTTTCACAAAATGCAAAACGGAGTGCGAGTGATGTGTGGGTGCCATACACACAGAATACATTTTGTAGTTGCATGTTAGGTAGGTGAGTTTTATCTTGGCGGGCGGTGCTTCTAGGCATATTCCACTTACTTTTCAAAAAGCTTGTTTTCGGACAAAAAATTACATTTACAGTAGTGCCCAGCCTAGCCCAGACATCACAGTTTTTCATGAATGAATTATTTGCGTTTGAGAGTTGGGGTTTAAATGGGAAGCCGAATTTATGCCCGACATTAATTGCGTCGTTGTGATCAGCCGCTAATTTATTAAATTAAGTATGATAGTATGAATAACACAGAGTCGTTACTGCCCACCCTAAATTTTAATCAAGTTAGAGCACCCTCAAATTCGAGTTTATTCGTTGATTTTGATAAATGTGGGGGAAGTACAACCCTGCGGTTGAATCGTGAAATGTAATCCGCATAAGCATTGTTTACAAAGTAAAGTAGTGATTTATGGGGTTGCGTTCTTAACTGGCGGGCTAACTCTACTCGCAATAAGAGTGCAGCTTTTCAGTACGATTGGACTGCCCAGTGACTAATCGCTGAGCCTAATTACTTTTATCTTTGAAATGGAATAGTGAATATTCAGGTGCAAAGCTGTCAGTCTTAAATTAATGTGTGCGACTCATCTTCATAGAAATACTAGCTCGAGTATGCACAATGCTTTACAATTGTACACGTCGTTCCGTTTAATCTTACCTCCTTTTGTTTTTTCTTCTCTCATAATCTTCCTCTTCCATTCTTTATCTATGCTCTAGATTTCTGATACATCCTTCTGGCGAATAAGTAACTGACCCTTCAGAAGTGGAGTTTTTCACTTCTTTCCGAGTTTCACTCTTTTATGCTCAGAATGAGCAAATACGTTGGGTTCAATATCAATGATGTGCGTCATAGCAAGACATTGAATTCAGTAATTATTATCAATCCACACTCTGGCTCTAAATATAACATACATAAATACACTATGCTTTGATTTTCAAAGTTATTTTACTCAATAATACCTGCCAAACTTGTTTTCAAATATTTTCAAAATGATAATACTTGATCTTGTGTCGCTGTTTTCAACACTTTCTCCACTCCTTCATAAACAACGTGAGGGAACCGCGTTTCTTTGTCCTGTCTGACTTTTCTGCTTTCTCTTTTGTCGAAGTGTGTCATGGGTTTGTTGAAAATCGAACTCGTAATCAAACCAGCGGCTTACACTCCAACGGGCGTTCGTTCAATTGTATCATTGCACTACTGGCGAACTCATCTTCATGTTCTCTGCATCCAATCCATGCCGTGACTACAATTCTAGTTTTGAGACATGAAAAATGAACACAACGAGTTTTTTGAGTTAGGGTTGAGAATCAAATTGAGAACAAAGTTGCGGAATTGCAGGCTTCGCCACTAATCTATACGCTGATTAGTGAATGTCAAAGGTCATTAATGTTTCTCAGGCTTGTGCAGTTAAGCTATGTGGGTGATCTTACGTAATGGTTCCTTGAAAACCCCTCAATAATGACGGATATAACAATGGTTTGTGTCCAGGCAGGGATTTTTCACATTTTTGCACTTTTGATGCGCCGCTGACACAATATTCAAATGTCCAATCATTTCCTGAAATTCTTGAATCTTAAAGTACCTGTTCAGCTTGAAGTAAACCGGACTTCATTGATTAAGGCGCACAGTAGACTATTTATGTTACCTTTTGCATTTTTAATTAATTTAATGATTGTTTCAAAGTACTATTCATACATTCTTGCTTTTGCTTACTTACTTCAACCACATGCGGACATACGATCTCCAAGCGATTGCGCTTGTGAATGTATAACTGTACCATGCCGCCGAGCTGCTAGAATCCACCAGAAAAAATCGGTTCTTTAAAAAATGCTGCTAGTTTTTATTATATACAAGTCGAGCTGTTTTAATTTTGAATGAACTGAAATTGAAATCGTGTTCAATTTCTTTTATTTGTAATTTGGAAGGAAGTTGTAAGAATTAATTGTTAAGCTAACCCACCAGCTGAATGCGAGCAATTGATTAGCTAACAAGCTGGGTCGGATGAAAAATGTGACGAACAAATGAAGTTTAAGTGGTAGTGTTGATTTTGTTGGTTAATTGAGTTGCTGAAAACATACGACGATATCGGCTAATGAATTCATATCACACAATGGATTTAATGTTAAAGTTCAGAAAATAGAAAGTCATCCACTCAAGTTTCGAGTCTGGGTGGTGGCCTCTGCTTGAAACTTGACCGGTGCAGGAGTAGGGCGGTGTGAACAACCTTAATTCTGTCTGGTTAAATTGTTAGATTTTCTAGAAAACATGTGGAAACTATCAAAGTTCCGAAGAAAAAATAAAACGAAATTCAGCTCATTTTTATGAATCCTCCCGGCCTCACACATTCAAAATGATTTCGAAGGATCTATTAAAATATTAAATCGCTTAACTGGTTCACACATAATCCTAATTTAATTTTCGCACAATGATTATTATACATAACATGTCTTTCCTCTGCTTGCGCTTAATTGTGAGCTGAGCTGAACAAGAGAAGCGTTGCATTGGCTGTATGGAAACAACAAGTGAGGAAGGAATTGAGGTTGTGAATATGAAAATGAATGTAAACGATGTCCCAGGAAAGAAGGTTTCGAGGTAAGACAAGTTTTGGGTGGAAAGTGCAAAAAGCACTTCCTTTTTACAAATTTGCAATGCAGTTATAGGAGTAGGGCGGACATTCAAGTGTAAGCTACCAGTCTGGGTCCTCTGGGTGACTTTTCCCCAAAGAAGTTTCTGAATACAATACGAATACGAAGGGCATTGGGTCGAGGTTCGAGGATGTGGGGAGGTGGACCAAACATTTTCCCTCAAGAGAGAATTGACCATTCAACTTTTTTCTTCTTTAGTTTTACCTGTTCATATAAAAGTTCATGATTGGGTTGTCCACTGATTCAGTTTCGCTCTCATCGTCCTTTCCTCCTCTTCAAACTCCATTCGTGTTGTGAGCTAATCACTGTACAAGACAACATTTCAGAAAAAGGTTTGTGAATTCAATTCAAATTCATTCGGTTTTATACAAAGGAAGTATTCACCGAATACCCGAATTGTTGGAAAAACGGCGTGATCGATCTGTTTGTTGTGTTGTTTTGTGCGAGAATTGGAATTCTGGATCTCTGGAGTTTTGGAGAAATCATTGGATTAATCTTAATTTTTGGAGTCTTTGGTAAAATTTGCATTAGAGGGCAAGAAATGCAATGCATATACAATACGGAAGCTCAATGAGCTCGGCTGACCTACATTATGGTCAAAAAATCGTTGTTTTGAGAATTGCTGTGGAGAATCTCATGGACATCTTTAGGGCATCCTCTATCTAATCTTATGCATGTGGGTTGTGTCATGTGGAATTTTTAACGACTTCATCGCGCTTTTCACAGTTAAATACTGTTGAGTGTGTAGAAAAACATAAGAGTTTGCCAACAATAACTCCTAGTAGCAACAAGGTTCATTAACATGCACGGTTTTATGGCAAGCGACGTCTTTCAGGAAAAGGCGAATTTAGTAACCTATGCCCCTGTTATATTAAATGAAAATTTTTTAAGTTAACGGAGATGAGTTTTTTACTTGGCTATAGTTGGGCGCTTCCTGTTTGACCGGTTTAGGCGACTTACTCGAGGATAACCTTTAAACCTCATGAACCATTTACTTCACCCAACCCCAATTTTACTCCTCGCGCAAAGTGCACTTTGCTGCAATTAAGGACACCACCAATGGAATTCTTGTGGTGTGAAATGATCATCAAAACGTTTATTAGATGAAGTGACTGTGACAATTAAAACTACGTCACGCCTCAAGCAGGGATTGTAAAAAATACTAGCGGTGGGCCGATTAAGGTTATTATAGAATTGCTTACTCATCAGATCAGTAGGTCAAACGAAGCAACTCTTCTGGAAGGTTACTTCCCTCCACTTATTAATTAGGAGCAATGCATTTCACTCTGTTTGCAATCTGTTTTTCTACTCAAACCACCTTAGTGTCTGAAGCAAGCAATTTACGCTAATGGAATCGGTACTGGTGAGTGCATTCGTTGCAAATCGCGCTCTCACATGTGAAGATTTATACCAGAATTGTTGAATTGTAGTGAAGATGATTGCTTCATGCATTGCTTGTACTAATAGATTTGGTGATCATAGAAAGGTAAATTTTGATGGACGATAAAGGGTTTCAATTCTAAAAAATAATAGAACTGGAGACTGGAGAACTGGAGGACAAAAATTACTTAATTACAAGAATTCACTCCAAAACCAATAGTTATGAATACAATTCTAGTTTTCTCGCACAAAACACATAATATTTGCTTATAGTGGAATTCCCCATCTCAATTTACAGAATACGATTTCACTTTCTCCGCTTTCTCCGTGAATATTATTCCCACGCCACTCAACAATTGAAACAGAATCATCCGAGAAAGCGAGAGCAATCTCCAACCGCAACCCCATGATTCAAATTTCTTGAAAACCCAGCAAACTAGTTGTGTAATTAACTGACTATTTAAATTATTCAGCTCAGAATGAATAAAGTATTCCTCCTGACGCTACTTTGCGTAGCCGCGGCCTCAGCTGCAACCAAGTCTAAGACAGAGAAATTGAGCGCAGCGAATGCTGCAAGGCGAGATTTCGGAATCGGAACACACAGCAATCACCCAGAGGTTCTCACAGTCAGCCATGGTCAAAGCGGTCACGGACATGGCGGAGGTCACGGCGGCGGTCATGGCGGCGGTCATGGTGGCGGCCATGGGGGTGGATGGGGTGGTGATGTTGGAGGACATGGAACCGGTGAGTTGAAAATTCTTTTCAGAAACATAAAATGAATTTCTTAAATTTGTCCAGTGTGCTAATCACCACAGAAACCTTTTCTTTACATGTACCTCCTGGTAATGGTTGGAATGGTGGTTCCGAACAATTGTCCCATGGAACAGAGTCACCTGCCTTAGCTGATATTGTTGCCCTAGTCCTAAATCTCCTCGTTTTGGCTGCCTTCGGTGGATTGGTGTATTTGCTCCTTTCACCACTTCTTTCCGGTGGAGGAGATGATGGCTGGGGTCGATCATCATCCCCATATTATGAAGCATTCAAGGATGGTGGAGTCCTCAACCGAGTCCTCAACTCCATTGATTACGTTGACACTACTTTTGCTGTCATGAAGATTTCAGGGGATGGGTGCAGAAAGCGCGTCGCTTGTCAAATGGAGCAAGCTGCTGTTCGCAATAAGGTCTTCAACTATGCCACATCTTTCTTCAGGTTTGTTGAATTTAATCTGCATATTAATATGACCGAGAAATTGGCCAAAGGCCAAGTGGCTCAGCTTCATACAATCCAATCCATACCAGCCCAACCTTAATTGGATCAACTTTTTTTTTGCTTACAGAAAGCGAATGCGTAGCATGGACTTGTACCGAGATGCCATGGTTAGTGGAGACAAACAAGAGGATTGTGTGGCCGCATATCCGGACTGCACCTTCACATTAGTTGATAAAGTAGGGAAGTGGGTGGGCACGAACTAAACTCGACTCGTTTTTAACTTAAGAATTTTTTAAAAAGTTAATCCTACCAACTGTTGATATTTTTTTGTTCGTTGTTGACTATTGTTATGTTGCGTTTTACTACATGTGTAAAGTACGTGCTGCGTTGTATTAAGAAATATCTAATCAAATCCACTCACTCCTCTTCTCATTCCGTTAAGTTATCCAATTCCGTCGCTCATTTGAGTTCCATCCCCTAAAGAAAGTCTGATAGTCTGCAAACAGCAATATTTGCCAAATCTAAACTAACATGAGGTCCCCATTTCTACTCTCCCGGATTATTTAGTGAGGAATTTCTGTGAAAAGTCTTAGACGGTATTTGTATGCCTATTTATAAATGTTGCGAAACACAAAATCCACCCTCATTTATTAGCCCTGCCTTCCCGCGAAACTCTGCCAAGGAAAATAAAAAAAATTGTTAAAATAAACTCATACAAATCAACTTCATTTATTTCACAATTAAAATAATAGAATTACCAAATAACACTTGCGAATAAATAAAGAAAACAGTCTGACCGGCACCACAATTTGGCAGCTTACCCAATACACCATTCCCACTTCTGTTTCCATTCATGGTAAAATAAAATATTTGTACATGGAATGGGCTGGAAGTACCTACCTCATTGCATTTATCAATAGAATTGAACACATTTTGACAGTACATTTCACTTGCATGTTTAATTGTGGTTCATCTTTTGACTGCGCGATTTTGAAAATAAAGTAAATAAACCTTGCTCTCTGTGAGGTAGCAGGTTGCACATTACAAAATCACGGATAGTTTCTCATCATCAGAAAATTACATCATGGCATTATCAGTTAAGTCTTAAAGTTACAGTGTTTTTGGAAAGTAAGATTATTCCACAGTAAATTTGATAATTATTAAGAATCCTTGTCATCTTGTCCTTTCTCTCGGTCCAAAAAAATATTGATGTAAAAAATGGGATTGGGGATTGAAGATGGGTGGGGCGGGAGTCTCTTACAAATCCAGCTCATCAGGCAATGGTATTTTAGCAACTTCGAAGAAAATCCTAAGGAAGAAAAGTATAACAAGTTATTAGTATAAGCATGTATTCATTTTTTCTTCAAGTACAAAGTACAAATCATGATATACCTGTGAGAGTATTTAGACCTGATAGTCTTCAAGTGAACTGGCAAATTTCTCACAACATTGTAGATGCGATGTGTCAAATCAAAGAGATCATCAAGCGTATAACCGCTGTAGTATTCCAGTGTTGGTGTCCAAGTTCCTTCATTTTTCAATTTAAGCGCAAGAAGCAACGCAGAGCTTGCCATCATCGAGTCTCGGGCGTCAATCAATTCGTATTCCATTAAGCATACCTCCAGAATGAATCTTGCCAGTGTTAACGTTTCGATACCGATCTTGCCGCACTAAATAATATTCCCACCAGCTGAAAGCAAAATTCGTAATACGTAATGATCGTGTTGTACACACACTTACCCGAGAGTATCTTCTCAAAAACCGATAAGACAAAGGCATGCAAATATCGAAGTTGAGAGCTCGTAAAATCGTCTCCTCCATTCGAAGGACAGAATCTTGTGGGTAAGCGTCGTCACAAATGTAACAAAAATCATCAATTATTGGTGGTGAACGCTCCTATTTTAAAATAAGCCATATTTTAATGTGACATTTAGAATTTAAAGGCTGAAAGTCGCACATCAAACTTCGCTGAGACATAGAGTGCGGTTGTTCCGACCAGTTGAAGTTTATCACGTTGAACTTTTGTCTTTCCAAGAAACATGTCAACTAGTCTTACAGCTGAATACAGTGTTTCGTGGTTCAATTCAAAATTTTCCTGTGTGTAATTTTTGATTTGTTAGAGTTGGCTGGAGCTGGAATTAAACGTGAAGAAAACTTAAAAATTCAACAAAAATTTACCTGAACCTCCACCATCCAGTCAACCAGTATTGACCTCATATTTTTATTTAACTCTGATTGCATATCCAAGTACTTCTTTACTGGAAAGCGTAGTTCTCGACGTTTGTAGTACTGGAAAATTTCTTGAGCATAGACAGACACTTGAAAAGGGTCGTCCATATGTTCTTCATCAAAATTGACAACACCTGCTGGCAGAGCAGGCAGTTCTGGAACAATCGTTGCTTCATTCTTGAGCTGAAGGTTTCTCTTATTCAACTCCTTCACAAGCTGATCTCTGTAGATTAGCAAAGAAAAAAAGGTTATCTCAGCTTTGCTCAAAGATTAATTTGTTAAATGAACAGCATTACGATTCAGGAGTTTGAACAGCTGTTATGTAGAGAATCGAATCTTCAACAGCTTCCACAGTACTAGAGACGGATTTTTCCTTCCCGGTGGACTTTGTGAGTTGGAGGCTTTTAGCGCGCGATCGTGTGACTCTTGCTGGCTCATTCTCCCGCTCATCTTTCAGCGGTATGATTTCTTTAACTATTGGAACTGGGATTTTCCTTTTAAGTTGTTGAGCGGGCAAAACCTTTAATGTTGCGGCATTGGGCTTGCCTCCCTTAATTGCATTCACTGTTTTCTTGGCAGCCTAATCAAAGATAAAGATCACACTAATCATTTACATGACAAATGTAGCCAATCATTCAAGTCAGGAACATCAAATAATAGGCACCGTCTGTAATTAATGGATAACAACTCCACAGCTAGCACCATGCACTTACATTTGTTAGGTCTCCCAAAGCCGATCTCTTTTTGGCATCGCCTTTTTTAGCAGCTGATGGAGAAATGTCTGCTTTTCTTTTGCTCCCAAGTTTGACTCCCAGGCCTCCACCCTTGATGTTTCCGGCTGTACGGTTCATTTTTTTCTAAACAAAGAGAAAATCAGCCAGTCATATCAGTATAACTACAAAAAGTACAATGCGCACTATTGACTATCATCGCACCCACTAATCACATTTAAGCAATGCCTCAGATTATTAGGCAACTCCAGGAACGCGGCCACGCGGACGCCGCAAATATATAAGGCATGCTACCTAACAAAGAAAATCGCAGTCTACTTACTTGATTTTATGTAACTACAGCTTGATTCGCTCACACTTNCTACTTACTTGATTTTATGTAACTACAGCTTGATTCGCTCACACTTTGATCCTATTGTATGTATGATGATGGGTCAATTTTCAAGTATTACGTCAATTAATTGCTAGTCAAAATTAAAAGTCGGAGTCACTTGAGTTAGTAGTCAAATAGGTTACGTCGCGTGTTTGCTGAGTCACAGGGGGGATTTAAAAATGGAATTGGACCGGAGAAAAGACGATGACCCGACGCGACTGTTTCGGAGAACTCTAATTAAATGACTGACACGGGCAACAACCTTCCTTGGACGAAGAATTCCTTGTCCGTTGAACGCTCAACGGCTTTTTCTCCTCTCACTCGGCATGTCGTTGGAATCCACTCCTCTGATTGGTGGACTCGAACCCAACTCACACCTCTCTTCGGATTCAAAATTTGCATGTTTACATCCCAACTGTGTGGATGAGGGGGGCGGGTCGGATTGGCTTGCATGTGCAGCCTAAGCTCCGCCTCCTCAGGTATACGTTCCCATCTTGAATTACATTGGGGTGATAGCCGCAAATAGCGCACATTTCATGCCGGCAGATGGGACGCAATTCCCCGATGCTCGTGCTCTTCGGTGGAAGTTTCGATTTTTGGAGTTTTGAGTGCGTGTCGTGTCGACTATGTAGTTACGTGTATCCCGACGCCAAAATTCCCTCGAAGTTGGAACCAAGTTGTGTCTTGTGTTGTGACCATTTGAACTTGACCCTTAAAAGGTGAATAAAACTTTAAATAGGTTGTCTGAAGTGTGCAGAGTGGGGACTATTTACTGTGTGCTAATGCCAATGCTAGCTAATCTACCCATAGCCATTGTCAATAGTATTATAGAGCTACTGGCTTAAATTCTGTCTGGATCGTTTCGGTGGTTCGGTGGTTGGTGGTGTAATTATTCCTGTAGTTTAGATCATACTTGAAACAAAAGAACGAACAGGTACGTGGACAGGCTATGAACAACTGATTGTCATTCAACTGTATTTTGCACAACAAAACTACATTTGTCTCATTTTTTTCTTTACTTGCTTGTCATAGCTCGAACCATTGCATGTCATTTGGTCAGGCAGGCTCATGGTACAATACACCAATCAAATTATATTTCAAAAAGCTATATTTTTGTATCATTTATGGAAATTTCAGGTTTGAAGGAGTCATGTCTGGCTCAAATGGAAGACCAGGTCCTCCCCCAAAGGGTATTCTTAAAAACAGACAATCCGACGATGGAAGATTTGCTCAAGGACAAGGACAAGAGAGGAATATGATGAATTTGGATTACCATGGCCAAAGCGTAACAACTAGTTCCTGGGACAATGTCCTTCAGTCACGTCCAAGTGGAGCATTGAAGTCGGAGCAAGCAGTGGCAGGGTACGTATAAACATTTTAAAATCACCAGTGAGAACCTACGGACTTCAATTATTGCTCTTTAATACGGTTGGAACTTTGGCTACACATGCGCCATACAAGTCTCAAATCAGTATTTCTTTAATTTATTACTATATTATAATTATCATACTCGACATTCACATACATTCATTTATTACCTAATATAAATGTAAGTGGCAGACAACGTTTTTGGTTTTATGTGCAGTTCTTGTCGTACCTAATGACACGTCTATAATATGGGTATACGAGGCGAATAGTCAGTGAAATGGACAGTTCCTTCCTTCGTGACTTCATGCATCCAGTTCATTCAAACGTCTTCCACTCTATTCGCTACACGTTTGTATCACTAATCATCAGGAAATAAAGGTTTTTAGCGTTTCGAGAAGAAAAACTAATTTAGCCTGACTATTAGTAACAGTTGGACTGCTTACGGCTGTAGTTAAAACTACAGAATGAATGAACGGATGCAGAAATACGGAAGGAAGGTCAGGTCAGGTCATGAATTATAGAGCGGCTAATATAATCGAGCAAAATTGGCAAAGCGAAAGCAACTGAAAGCAATGGGAATTGTATCTTTCTCGTTAGATTGGACCGTAGTTTGCGCCAAAAGTTGAACGAATTTATATCTCGTAAAGGAGATTTACTGTTCAGACCACTAGGATCGGATGAAATACCACTTAATGAAGATAAGGGAACTCACAGAAGCACTCAAGGTTAGTGACTAACACATTCAAATTTAAGGTCGGAACTCGGAAGTCTTGAAACGGGTGAAACGCAAAAGTTGTTTTACGAAACAGAATATTTATTTGTTCAATTTTAATATTTGTTTAGGCGATATATTGGTGATAAGGCGATAACATATTTATACATATATTTTTCTGCTAGATCATTATGCTGTGGTCCCATCTTTGGATTATTTTCTCAAGTTAGATCCGGTTGAGCGTCGTCGATACTTCTTCAATGTAAGGGTTTTGAGGGTTGTATTTTTGCACACTAGTGAGACTTTGGTGACGTTTCCCTTAATGCCTTTTTATGCAATGGCTAATTTTTAAAACCTCACTGTGTGCAACAAATATAACTACTTTGTTTGAACAGGAATTCAATTTTGCGAATAATTTAATTAGGTCATTGAGCCAGGAGACATCATAATTGCCACTTTGGTAACCAAAGCCGTGTCTGGGTTGCAATTGACTTTGTTATGTACTGAAGGAGCAAAGAGTTTCATTTTGGAAGACTTGGATGTAAAGGCATTTTGCCCTGTGAGTCAAATGATACCAGCAATTGATGCGAAAAACCCAAATAAGATATTTGCCCCTGGAGACCTTGTAAGATGTGAAATACTGAAAGTCACGCCAGATACTGAGAAACTCATAGTGGGCATGAAAGGAAATGTACTTTCACCGGAAATGCAACATTCGTTTCAACTGGGCTTAATCTTTCCAAGCGATTTGCCACAGGAATTCTCGTTAGTGATAAATAATCCTAATCTGACACTACTTTCATGTAACTTAACTCTCTCAGCAGTCATGGTTCGTATTTATGATTAGTTTGGCCATGGCAGAGAGAAATTCGAAAAGTGGTAGTAAATCGACGTTCGAAGAAATGTTGTCGTCCGGATCAGGATTTCACAACCCCAACAATATTTCCCATCTGGCATCTTCTATGGGAATTCTTAGTAACAAATGTACACTGATGACTGGATTGAGGTAAATATACCTTCAATAAAATTAATTTGAAAATTGTTATTTTATTCTGAAATTAAATTGCAGTGGTGTATTTCCTCGGCAAGAAATGGCTGCCGAAATACGCCGAATCCAAAATGGAAAATGGGCCCATGGACATGTTGCTCAAGGGATTCGCTTTCTAAAGTCCGCTAACTTTACGGAAGCTTTCCAATGTTTGAATAAGGCTATATCCATTGATGCTGAAAATATTGAGGGACTTGTTGCTCGCGGTGCCTTGTGAGTACCACTGATCTATCTCCGTCCATGAAATGCTTTACGAAATTTCCTATGTCTCAATGCCTCTTTACATACGCATCTAGAGCCTAGTGTTCGTTCCTCTGAATAAAATCAGTCTGATCTGAGAAGTGCCTAATGAATGACCAAGCGAAATGGTTTTAATATCGAATCAAATGTGTCACTCAATACATACGTACGAAAAATGAGAGAATGTTTGGAGGATGATGCCAGGAGTATTTGTAATTGTCCACGTTTGAAATTAATACGAAAATACTTCTGCACAAATATATTACAAGACCGTTGTTATTAGTGTGGTAAGGCTAACTTCAGTATTTTTGTGTATTCTAGGTATGCGAATAAATCATCCTATGAGAAGGCGATTGAGGATTTTGAAGCCGCCCTAAAATTAAACAAAACACACTTCAATGCAAAGAAATATTTGGCAGAGACACTAGTTGCTTACGGCAAATTGTAAGTTTTAAATTCTGCTGCAAATTTCTTGCTCATTCTTGCTTTGTTGGTCTGATTCTCTCAATTCTGAAAGGAGAGAACTTAAATTTTTAAATCGTTTCTAGTTGGGAGACCTCTGGGAAACTTGATGAAGCAGTTACATGTTATTCCAAATGTTTGACTGTGCGTCCAGACCATGCAGATGCAAAAGATGCTGTTTTGTCACTTTATACACGCACGGAAAAACTTAGCGCTGCTCAGTTGCCTAGTGCAAAAGCGACAGAAATGAAGGAGAAATTAAAAGCTCTGTTGAAAAGTGAAAAAACTGACGAAAGCACCGATAAGCCAAAGCAGGCAAGTGAGTCTGCAAAATTATCAAAGAACAAGAAAGTTAAAAAGGAGAAAAAAAAGAGAACTCGCAGTTCATCTGTATCAGACATTTCCTCGTCGTCTGGCTCTGAATCTGATTCAGACTCGTCGTCTTCCGACGAAGCTGACTCATCGCGCCGTGGGAAGAAAAAAAAGAAGAGCAAGAAGCGAAAGTCCAAGAAGGCCAAGAAAAGTAGCAAAAGAGATAGTTCATCCTCAAAATTAGACAAGGCGATTTCGCTTAGTCCTCTATCGAAGAGGCTGGACTCTGGAGGTAACGCTAACCCTGTTGGATCTCTTCAGTTCAATGAGTCTACCTACTCGCAATGGGGAAAGCGATTAGGGATCAATGAAACGGCCCCTGCTGTGGCAGGTGCAGACATTGATTCCAAAAAGATTTCTGAGAAAAAGGATAAGAAGAGATCTCGAAAAAGTAAAGAGAAACGCAAAAGACGACGGCACTCATCCGATTCTTCATCATCGGAATCAGAATCTTCTGACCACCCGAGTGAGAAGAAATCTAAGAAAACAGCACATGACCAACCGTGAGTTATTTCTCTGAAGAGAATTAAACCTAAGCACTGTCAACCGTGACCGTGCTTTAATTGATTTCTATTTGTTTCTTTCTTAGGGTGGTCCCCATCTCTATTTTACCCGATTTAGAAGACCTCGAGGCTAAGCTAACTGCTTATTACTCCAAAGTTGAACAAGGGAAAGTTGAGTCCTTAATCCAACCACAAGATACTCGGCGAAATAATAACATTCACGTGACAGTCGAACAAGACACTGATAATTACACTCGTGGAATGGATAAGTTCGATAATGTTGTCAGAAGGATCGAAGTTCGCCCCAATAATGACAGAGATGTTATTGTTATTGACGAGAGGTGCCAACCCATTTTTAATAGGTTTTATCTGTAATCCGCTCTAGTACTACGGCTTAGGCTTATGTTTACATTTTTCATTTGATTTAAACTAGCTCCAGTAAATTATTGCAACTATTTGTTTTGTAATGTAGGTACGAAAGGAACTCAGAGGGTCGTCCTTACCAAGCTGCAGAGGAAATCAGGCTTGGTAAAATTGAATTACGTACAGATGAGTACGGGAATTTCATTCATCCAGAGAACATGTAAGTGCTTCTGTAGTTTTGCAGTTCTGCTCCACATTTCAGCTCAGATTTTTAAATTTGATGAGTTTGGAGAGTCGCCGACTTTTTAAAGTTTACACACATTTTATCAGTTTGCTTTTTCAAATTTCAGCGTTAGAACAGTTATGAATGACAATACTCCAGAGCAGCAGAGACCCAAATTTGAAATGAAATTTCGCCCACAATCTCAGCAACCTCCTACTGGCACCATCTGGCGCACCCACACAAACACAAGACCAAAAATCGGAACTGGGTTCCAAGTGGCGTATTGTAAGTGCAAAATATATGTCAGTCAGTCAAATCAGAACGCCGGAAGGCAGTATTGAACATTACTTTTTTCTGAACCTAATATTAGTTTCCTCTTTTGCAGGTTGGAGCATCAGTCAAGGAAGAGTCGTACACTGTGACTCGTCTTGACGGAAGTACAGTTGTGAAGAATCAGGAGGATAATGACAGGAGTGTGGGACATTCCAAACATGCTTTTGGCCTAGATCCATCACTGCCGAATCCCTTGGCATCTGACAAAAGGTCTCCTGTGCTGAAAGGTAGAGAAGAAAATCGAAATTATCGCGGGCGTAAATCAAGGAGTCGATCCAGGTCTCCATCAAGATCTAGGTCTCGGTCCCCTGGCCGCCGACGATTTGCTCGCGGTAGAGGTAGGGGAAGGTTCCGGTCAAGAAGTCGTTCTCGCTCTAGAGGTCGAAGCCACTCGAAGTCAAGATCAAGGTAATTAAATTTTTGCTTTTACTAACAAAGGGAAGCGTGTCAGAATGATAATAGTGTAAAGAAGGAGGAATTTGTCTTGTGCTAATGTACAATTGAATTCGTATAATTCTTACTTTACAAACAATTTGTTGGCATCA
>JAAXYW010000565.1:0-34305 GCA_036851895.1 Orthonychiurus folsomi | reverse complement strand
TGAATAAGCCCGGTTTGAAGGAAATCGGTTGTATGGTTCGTGAGTTATAGCATTTTGTAATCGGATCAAACAAAAAAAAACACCCTGTAGTATCTCAAATCTTAAGGAATCTGCCCATTTTAATTTGTAATCGACGCATTTTGCGATATAAACTGTTGGATTCTATGGCCACCATAACAAGTGCATTCAAAAAAACAATCCAGTGTCAACAAATTTGTGTGATTGGAATGGTGCCTATTTGGTTGTCAGGCTGCAGCTAGATCGCAAACGGCCGCCATTGTATAGTGCATTGCAGTCGTCAATATTTTTTTATATTGCGTTCAACATAAGAGGCCGTCTCTGGGACCAAAAAATGTCAACTCAAAGCGATTTATGTGATATTGTGAATGCCGCCGCCAGCACTGCGGCATGCACAAGCAAGTCAAAATTGTCATCTGCAAATTACGGGATGGAATTACCAAAGGAAACAATTGATATTTGTGAATCCAGCCGTAAAGCAAAAACCGTGAGTGGGGGATTGCAATTGACTGAATTGTCTCTTGTGTCTGACCTTCTCTAATTGGTTGAATATAAAAGTTGTATTTATAAAATATCTGCAGCTTTTGACAGACAAGGTGGTCTACGTGTGGACTTTACCCAAATTCTGGGGATCGGACTCAGCCAATGAAGAGTTTCATGGTAGGAAAATTGTATCGTCGGAACCTTTTGAAGCTGGAGAACAAATCGGAATGCTAACTGAGTGGTAAGTCATTTGACCTTTTCTGCAACGGCTGGCGAAAACACTTAAAATGTGACTTCAATCAAGAGATATTTAATTGAGTAACATTGTTGTGTATAACAGGAAAATTCAACTTCAATCAAATTATTGTAATGGGACTGATCCAGAGATGTATATTTCTTTGCATCTTTGGCTTGTAAGGCAAAAAGAATGTGACAACAAAAACGTTAAACCGAATGATCTCAATCCGGACCGCTCAAAGCAAACATTTCCATGTATTTACCAGTTTGATATTTTAAATGACACGGGAGAGTCTGTCTTCAAACTCCGTTAGTAAACAAAGTTGAATAATCATTTTACACTTCACATTAACAATTGGTTAGCACAATGAAAATCAATTTCCTATTGCATTTAAATTTAGATAGCGGGATACGCCCCTTTTCTGTCGGAGATTGCTTTGGTTGGCCAATGTTCATCAAACATGCTGAATTGGACAAAATATTGGGACACAATTCATCCAGTCTTGGACCGATTTTGATTCAAGTTCAAATCCAACTACTCTTACTTCATGAAAAAAATGCGTTGAACAGTGGAGCTTCAACGTATGATGTATGAACCATGTGTATAGTATTTATAAATTTGGGGTATTTATTAATAACAAAATTTCAGTTAAATCGAGTTTTGCAAAAAATTAATCTCAAAACGTATAAACGTAATACTAAAATACTGCGTGAGAACAACAAATTTGGTCGTAAAGTGGCAGTTGCAGTATTAATGAAGAATCATTAATATGAACCCATTTATTTTGATTTTGATTGTGGTTTTCTGAAGGTCTTCAAACACACTGAAAATGTAAACAACAATCCGTCCTTCGCACATGTAAAATTGAGCGCATTGAGCAAATCAGAACGGAACAAGATTTTGGGTCCATATCGGCATGTAAAATTGAGCATTCAATGTCGGGGTCACACAATTGTCATAAATAAAAGCTTGATTGCAGGTATTTATCGCACTAAAATATAAACAAGTTACCAAAATCTGAGCAACAATTAAAACTCCAGAAAAATCTCCTGTTATGTATCAACTGATCCAAATCGCGGATCAATACAGTGATGGAAATGCAGAAATCTTGCAACTTGACGAGGAATATGAATTGCTTAATATAATGTTCGCGTTTCTTTATTTTAAAAAAACCGAACCCTTGGAGTCGAAAACCTTCCAAGAGAAAATCGAACTACTTAATTTGGGGAGGAAGTATGAAGTTGAAGAGTTCATAAATGCCATATTCAACACACTTTTTAAATGTGCAACATCCCAAACTGCTGTTCAAATTGCTTTACTGTACTCCAGCAGCAATTTATCATCAAAGCCTTCCCATTTGAAAGCATTCCGGAAATTTTTACTCGGGTAAGCTAAATTTGTAAAAGTTGAATGCCCAAATTAACCAGCAGCCACAATAGTATCTTTAATCATTACATAGGAACCGGTGCGCCATTCGTGAAACTGACGACTACAAAAAGGGAGGTGAAAGCATTAAGCGTATTCTGACTCGAATAATTTTGGATTATCAACACCCCGTTTTGCAATAGGTGCTAATCTTTGATTAATTAAGGGCTTAATAAGAATCCATTTCCACGAATCGTTTCCCGCCCTATCATGAAGGACAGATCAAATATTGCCATATTATGTATATGCATAAATTGTATAGAGTGAATTCATTCTTGTTGCTTTGACCATTTTACACAAATATAGTATAACGCAAGTCATATTATAATCATAATTCAGATTATATGTAATTCTTTGATCACTTTATAATTCAATTCTCAGATTAAATTTAACTTAAAAAATGGTTTATATTGAGCCATTACATAAATCATGTTTTGCAAAGTTTGATTTGATGATAATAATTATGCCTAATACTTAATATAGTTGACAATACAGTCATTTCACCAAAAGCTCCACCTCGTCACCTTCTGATCATCTGCACTCAATTTATTGCTGAGAACAGTTTTAAAACTTTTCCCCCAAATCTTTTTAGCAGCACTATTCAAAGTTTCGGCTTCAGTCGATAGGCCTTTTCGTGTCATGATGTCAGGAATTGATTCAAGGACCAAATCCGTGTCCGACATCAGCGGACGGAGTGGTAGTGTTTCGATCCATTCTTGAAGAACAGATCTGACTTCTTTTCTATTTTTACACTTTGCTAAATCAACGTGCTCAAACCCAATATCTCCACCATGTAACTTAATAGAACTAATTAATAGATTGTCAAATGCGCTTTCATTTTCCCCGTCAACACAGTCCAAATAATTTGAGAGGAGTTCTTCAATTTCCTTTTCTTTTTTGTAGAGTTGTTCCGTTTTGAAATAATTTTTCAGTTGGTTTTCTAGGATAGTAATAACAACTTTTCCACCACCGTTTGCGGAATGAACGACATGAGTCCCATGCGTGCTGAATAGTTCCTCCCACTGTTTCAATCCAAAAAATTCCTCAACACTGTACGTGCAAATATTTTTCACACGGGTAACAAACACTGGGTTTAAGTCCGCAGTTGGCTTCATTGTGAGAGAGAACAGTCGATATTCCTGAACATATGTGAAAGCAATGTCAGCATACGATTTGTGATGAGACACGTTAAACCCGGTTCGAGGACTTCCTTTAAACTGCAGTCCTGACGGTAGTTTTAGTTCGTTCAGTCGATATGCAGTGTAGGCATCTTGTCTTTGAAAAACTTTGAAAACATTGAAGATTTTACCCACTCTTTGGCATGTCATTTGAGTCGGGAGAGCAAACCCAATTACAGAGGGATAACAAACATTTCCAACATCAAATACATTTTGATATCCCGTGCTTCTATCCATTGTGCTGTGAAATCCAGTCCCGGTCAAGTAGGGGCTTACAGGTGACTTGCCTTGGATCTGTCAGTGTCAGCAAAGGAAAAATGAAAGTTCGACCAAAATTCGTACAACATCAAAATTGTAAATATCTTACCCGAACATTATTCCGATCCAGCGAAGAAGATGCAAGTGGAAATTGCAAACACTCTGTCATTTGTATTTTCTGCATGACTGCAAAGACTAAAGGATTCGCCGGAATTGAGTTAACCAATTGAATGATGTCATTTCCTTTGATTGGTAACTGATCAATGGATTTCAATGACCGTGCGTCCAGCTCCTTTTCAAGAAATAAGAATGCGAACTGGCTGTCGTCGTCGTTTACAATTTCGTCTTCGGTCAAGCCGGATTTTCGCAATTCATGCAATTGTTTGCTAATCTCGCTCTCGGTGGACTTCATTGTAAAAAAAAGCCCTCGCCAAAAAAAGCAAAAATTAATTTTGTAGCCAATGTTTTCAATGAAATACCCCACGAAAGTCTTCGCTCGACTCCGACTGACAAATAGGACAAACCTCACTTGTATAAAGTGATTCATTAGTCGATAACATAGAACTATAAATATCAGCGAAGCACGTCACATCCACAATCACATTCGTGCGTATCATGTCAAATGGCATTCAGTATGTGGGCCAGTTTGTACAGGTGACTTTATCTCGCAGTTGTCGTTCTATTAGGAGCGTGGGGTTTAAATATTTATGTTATTATAAACACATGTATCATAAATTTAGCCGACTCGCCGACTATTGTATTAATCTCACTTGCGTCTATTATGGATGATGGAAACAGATCGACTGTAGTCCTCGCTCGGTTTTGATTTTTATGTGACCCATTTGAGTAGCCAGAGCATAATCTCATTTCTCATATAGTGATGAAAACATTGCAATTAAAATAGTAATTACAACACACGACACGAAGATGTCCTATTCTTATTTTTATTATTGAAAACTTACTATTGTTTGGAATTTTTAATGATTTTCAAATGACCCAATCAAAAAATCACAACTCAACATCTTATAGAATACAATAAACGCGTCTTGGTTTTGCTCGCACCTGACCTGACCCGACGACCTGAGCGGAGGAGCGAGGAGGATACGACGACGACGCGACGTGATATACAATGCAATGTCGGTATGCGTTTTGCCGGAGATTAGACGGAGAATAGTTAATGCATTTAAATTTCATTCGATTCAAAAACCTAGACAAAAATATGGGTCATGAAAAGCTGCCAATGAATCCAGAAAAAAATTGTTTTCAATTCATTTTCTTAGAATAGTATTGATAATTTTTAATTTTCACTATTTCACTCACTCACAACTCACCTGCCATGTCGCGTCGCAATGTAAAAAGCTCTTGTGGCTGCCCGGAGAGTAGCGGGAATTTGGAGGATTTATAAATCCAGCTCCATGTGAGCAGATTTTACGTGGCAAATTCGCTAATGTGGATTGAAAGTCGCTAGTCGTGGCCCGGCATCCGGCAGAGCAAATTTTATTAGAAGTGATCAAACCCAAGCTCATTCTTCCATTACTGACGCTTTTCTAACAAGTGCACTAAAGCGTGCAAGGTTCACCATGAGCGAGTCGTCTGAAGCAAAAATAAATTCATCGCAGCCGGTGAGCGATCACAATGGTAGTGGAGGAAGCGGAGACCAAGTCCAGTTTTCCGAAGACCAAGTCCGATTAATCGGTCAATATTTGAAGGACACATCCAAACCACTCAAAGGTCGATTCCGTGCTCTTTTTGTTCTAAGTTCATTGGCTACCCCATTGGCGGTGGAACTAATTTGCGACTGCTTCGGAGATGAATCTGTTTTGTTGAAGCACGAGCTCGCGTATTGCCTTGGACAAATGCAACGAGAAGAAGCAATTCCGACCCTTCGTGACCTCTTACATAATTTTCAGGAACACCCGATGGTTCGCCATGAAGCTGGTGAGTAGTGGCATTAGCGTTTACTTGCATTATAATATTAGCTAAAAAGTTTTAAGTTTTTAAATGAATATATTTTTCTGAAACCGATCACCTAGGCGAGGCACTTGGAGCGATAGGAACTGAAATCTGCGCAAAAATCGTCCAGGAGTTTTGTAATGATCCAGTACCCGTTGTTGCTGACACGTGTAGAATAGCAAGATTGAAAATGTCCAATTCCGATCGCACAAAGTGCAGAGGAAAATTCGACTCAATTGATCCGGCTGCTCGGCTTCAGAAAACACCAGTGCAGGATGTGAAATCCCTGAGGGATATTTTGGTTTCCGACGATGAAGAAGAGCAAAAACTGTACAATCGCTATGCAGTAATGTTTGAACTTCGAGACATTGGAACACCTGCAGCTGTTCAAGCGCTCTGTGACGGTAAACTAACTACACATGTGCTAAAAAAACTTGATTTACAATACAATGGAAATGATGGCATATTTGAATTCCCTTTTCAGCTCTGAAGTGCAAGAATCCTCTTCTAAAGCATGAGGTCGCATTCGTTCTGGGACAACTTCAAGATCCTCTGTCCATCAGTGCCTTGGAGTACGGACTTAGGGATGTTCAAGAGAATGAAATGGTAAATTTTCAAATCGGGGCAAAACTAGTGATTACAATTAATTTCTTCTATTCGAATCTAGTTAGGGAAACATTTAAAAAAAATTATACTGAGGTTGTCATGATATTACTATAAGAGAAATTGTAAACGCGAAGCACAATTAGTTAGTTGTTAACATTTTCATGTATCTGATTGTCTGATTCTGGTTTTCTTAGGTGAGGCATGAATGTGCGGAAGCACTGGGCGCTATCGGGACACCGGAGTGTTTCAATATACTTACAAGTTTTTTGAGCGATCCTGCCGACGTCGTGAGAGAGAGCTGCATCGTGGGATTGGACATTTGTGATTATGAGATGAGTGATTCATTAAATTACGCTGATGGCCGTGCTATAATTGAAGCCACAAAGTAATGAGTAAATATGTTCGGCTAATTTCTCAAGTTAAATTACTTCATTCGGACGAATGAACACGAGTATTTAATTGCGGTCTGCATAATGGCCAGACTATTTCTTAACGTTAACTTTAGTTGTTGCGGGTGTTGTTATTTTGTAGGAACAAGAATAATTAAATACAACGGTTCGTGGTTCTATTAAACTAAAACTTTATTGAAAATTCTTTGAAAGTTGAACATCCAAGTGTTCTGCACCAGATGAATGAAGTGAAGATTGAATGAAGAGCACCTTATGAAAGTTATTATCAGATAGAAACTCACTCCTTTGCAGATATTATCAGTTAAAATTAAATTTTACTTTTTTCATTGAACTCCTTAAAATAAACTTGTAAATCTAAATCATAGCTTATATTTCCTATCGAGAATTTGGTAGAGGACCAATTTCCTCCCCAATTCAAATCCTTATCCCAACTTTAAACTTGGCTAAACCACTTATCCCGCATAAACTCGAAGGAGATCCACGATAGGTGCGCGGCACATGGGACAGGCATGAGTTTTTCGTCGGCAGCCATGGTCAGCTGAGTCCATGAACTGTGATGCGCACTGCTGACACACGCACAGATGTCCGCAACGAATAAATGCAGTAGTTGCTTCGTCGGTGACACATATTATACATTCCCTATACATGCTGGCTGATGGAGTTGTAGGGGTATGGAATCCACTAGCCTGATTGAAAATAGCAACCCGGTAATCAAGATAACGATATTTTGATGTAGTAAATATTAAAAGTATTAGTAAATTATAATTATATATAATTATAATTAAATATTAATAACCTACTTCTGAGAACGAGGAATTCAGCGGTGAAGTAGGGCTCAGATTAGGATGACCAAGCAGAGATCCTGGTAATGGTGAAGCTCTAGGACTTCTCGTATTAGATGTACTTCTGTTTGCGGGAGAAGCTCATTGGGCGGTCTGGCACCGGAGGAAAGACAAAAATACTGGGAAGTTGAGAATGTTCAAGTGGAGAGAGCTCAGTAGACAAAGGTACGTCTAAATTGAACAAAGGAGTCTATTATTGAATGCTAGCATTTTTCGGAATTAGTGTTCTTACCTATCAATTTAATACTGCCGACACTGCCGTATATGTCAAATACTGCCCAAAGTGGAACATTGGTTTGGAGTCGACACAATGGCGTTTCATAGCATGTCTCATTGACAGAATATCGTACAATTCCATTCTCTGAGACTCTAAATTGCAATATCAGGTTCGGTTCCATGTCGTGCTGATGCAAGCCCTTCAGCCAAACTCCACACTCGCGGTACTCAGGAGCTGAGAGGAGAACGAAAGCGGAATTCCGAAATTGTAATTCTAAACTTTGTAGTACATAGCTAGAAGGAATTGATAAAAGGTAACGAACATACTTTTAATGATGTGCACTTCATGTGAACGCAAAGAACTTGGGTCAATCGATGTAAATCCAAAGAACAATGGTCCCTTGTACCGACGAACCTCCAAAACTTTTACTGGTACCTGCAAAGGGAAACGTATCACCTTCGTATCTTTACCCTTCATGCAATTCAAATGCTAATTAAATTTTCACTTACAATTTCATTAATCTCAATGGCTCTGTTGGAGAAGACGACGCCTCCGTCATAGCTTAAGCGGCGGGTAGCTGTATCACCATTCTCATTCAAATTAACATTATCCCCATAAGTCGTGTGAAATCGCAAGGTTGGATGCGCTTGCTCCTGGTCTGAAAAGTGAATCAGTTTACTGTATAACTTCCGACCATTTTACTGCCCCAAACTGTCCAAAGTCAGATCAGGATATGATTTACGCTAGCTTAATAATAGATATGCAAATATTTAAATAAAATTACCTTCTTTGAATGGGTTAATAACGCTCAGGAAGTTGGACAATAATTTCCAAGCTCTCTCCATGCTTGCTGGTAAATTTAATGCCTCAAACTCTTTACAATCCGAACCCACACAGACTTGACACTGACACTGGAAAGTAGAATGTAAAACTGTTGTAAAATGTATGTAAACTAGTTCGTACGTCGTCCTGTCCCAGTTAACCCAATGTGTGGTTTGCCTATTGTGTAACTGATGACTTTGGCCTATTGGGGGAAATGTTTCTGGAAATATCTTGGCACACTTTCTCAGCTTGAACACTCTTGACGGATGTCTATTTCATGAGTGACCGGGTGCCGTGGTTTGGTGTGGAGCGGAGGATTGTAGGAAATGGTAGCGCAACGCTCGAACGTATAATGAACAAAGAAATATTCAATGCAAATCCTCATTGGTCGGAGTGCAATTGGAGCTCAACGCGCGTACTTTTAAATTTAATTTTTTTAATTTCTTGCCTATGTGCAGCACAGGGCTACTCCCTGGCTAAATTTACTAATGTATTCGACTCGACGGCGACTATCATTTTATTTGATCATTTTGAAGCCATCAATTGAATATTTATATTTCTGAGATCGGATCAAAGCGACTACACAATGGTGCGGTGGCGGATTAGTTGGAAGAAAAATGTTTTTATATAACCTGCTATGCTAATGCTAGACCGCAGCAGCGGTAAAAATTAATTTAGTAATACTACACTACAACATGTATTCGTACTTCTCCGTGTTTGGTAGCAAACGAGCAAACAAGGTAATATTCTCTAGAAGTTAAATTAAAAAGGCTTTTACTTTTTGGTGTCCTGTTGAGTTATGTGTATGGCTTTATGACTACGTCAAATGATCAATTTAAAATCAATTAAATTAGAACTACAAATGGTGTTAACGTCATATGCTACAAATTATTAATTTCGAACTTGCGTACCCATTGTTGTCTTTTTTTACAACTGTCACATTCATATGTTACTCGATTCTGCTCAAAATGTAAATTTTTAGAGCTATTGTGCTAGATCGTATAATTAAAGAATTACCGCCCGTAAATATTTTTCCACAATCATAAATTAATTGTTTTATTGTTGACTACGTTCGCCGTCGTTTTTAAATAAATTTAATTCAAATTAAATGACAAGAACTGGTTTACGTTTTGAGTATACGCAACTAGTTTTTCCCATACATGATCCGCATCACTCGGAACGACGGTTCTTGTTCTGCTGCAACATTATTATGTGCTTCCGCAACTCCGCCTAGTACTCGATTCTGCTCAAAATGTAAATTTTTAGAGCTATTGTGCTAGATCGTATAATTAAAGAATTACCGCCCGTAAATATTTTTCCACAATCATAAATTAATTATTGTTTTATTGTCGGCTACGTTCGCCGTCGTTTTTAAATAAATTTATTTTAAATTAAATGACAAGAACTGGTTTACGTTTTGAGTATATGCAACTAGTTTTTCCCATACATGATCCGCATCACTCGGAACGACGGTTCTTGTTCTGCTGCAACATTATTATGTGCTTCCGCAACTCCGCCTAGGATATGTTTAATCTCACTGTTCCAGAAACGACAGAAATTATGTTTTGTCAAATGTTAATAGTGATTGTAATTTTAAAAACTTTTAAAATATTTACCCGACAAGTGGTTTCTCAGAAATTGGTAGTACTATTCTTCCACAAACGTAGTCAGCTACACTGTTATAAAGCAGTTTGTTGGGTTTCTTCCAACTCCTCTTTATTCTTTCTTTCAAAACCATTTTAGGAAATTTTAAATCGTGAACCATAATTACTTTGTTGTGCCGGATCTGGTGCAATTGTGCAATTAGGCCCCGGATTTCCAATTCTAAATTCTGAAGACTAGCAAACCCGATAAGAGCTTCAAAGAAGTTGAAGCGCGGCTTCTTTGCATTCCGAAGTTCGTTTTCCATTTGCTGAATAATTGTTCGGATGCCATCGGCGGTCTTTATTTTGTCAAACCCGCATTCAGCACTGATGCTTCTTTCAGAAAATTTGACGCACCTGCTAAGGTCAACCGATTCTGAAGTAATAGCTATGGCTTGAGACAACAAGTCTTTTGTTTGCTTCAAGAAGAGTGCAATAATTGGAACCAACTCATGTCCAACTAGTAATCGGAGATTCCACGTGACTCCTGAGTTCTCAATACGGAGGGCATCGTAACCAAATGTGATATTTATATTCTGATGTGCACTGATATTTGAACGTGAACTAGCTGCTGTTGGATGTCTTTGTTGTTTAATTGTTTGAAGAAATTCCTTCCACCGCTTGGTTGATCTTATAGAGATAATTTTTTCAAACGAAGATTTCAGAGCGTGAACTCTTCGCAAATGATATTCGTATTTTCGAATGGCAGTATTTGTCAAAGTCAACCAATCTTTAAATAAATGAAAGCAGGTTTTAAATTCTTGGATAAAAGTATTTCTCTCCCTTTCTTTGGAATTGTAGGAGTTGATTGATAGAAGGGCCTCGGCACAGGCAAAGAACCAGATATTCAATAAGTAGAAAGCCTCTTGCTTAGTGTCCAATTGAATAGTCTTGTGAAGTTTGTTATTCGACACTTCAATTGTTTCAGATATTCGTTTGATTCTTTTAACCAGAATATTACATCTATTGCAAGTGTTTTGAATAGGATCAGAGCAGACATATATATCTTCATCACGAACAATCCCAGTTGTCAACAAAAGTTTTAACCTTTCGTTGTACTCTTCTTTAAAGTCAATCACAGCGTGAAATATGTTTTCAAATACTTGGAAAAATATAGGGGTCCCGTTCTGTCGATCATTCGGTACTAGTAAACTCAGGTTTCCGCATTTCCTAAATTACAATTTAATTTTTCATTAATTTCTTTGAATACACACAGTTTCGTAACATTACCTTGGAGTCTCTTTCGTCATTAAAGTTAACTGAAAAGTTAAGTCTTTGTAATATTTCCAGTCTGTAAAATATTCAAGCCGTACTTTGGTGTCCTCTTGAAATGCCTTTTCCTTCCCGAAAACGCTTCGCCATAGTTGCAGAGAAGTTTCCATTTGTATGACCATGTTTTGGGCTAATTGACGACTTTCTTGAATTGTTTCTTGTATTAGCCATGCCGCTTGAATCCCCCTAGTTTGTTCCATTGGAAATACATAATAGTTCGGTTTTGAGAGCTCCAATAATTGCATTAAGGAGTTCAAGTCATTCGACTTTTCTCTCTTTTCAATCCTAGGGACATTTGACCTGACAGCTCTTGCCAAATAATCTGCCCTTTTCAAGAAGCAGGTAAGCCCGTCAAAGAAATTTCTCAAAGCCGAGTGGAATTGCGTAAGATTTGTCTTTCTCGCTTTAAGTAAAATATATTCCTTACTGTCACTCAGTTTCATTGAAAGCCCATCAATTCCCCAACATACAAACCCAACGACGTTTTCCACCGGTTCAGCTTCAGCTGGGAAAGGGCTACTTCGACTCAAAACTGAAATACTCTCTTCGGTAGATCTTTTGTGTTTTTCAGCAAGAAATCTTTGTTGAAGCTTTTCTGCTTCAGCTGAAATGGCTTCTTGGAAATTTTTTCGAATTAGATTGTGCACCTTGCCAAATTTCTTTTCAAATTTCTTAAAACGATCTATAGTTCCCATTAATGCGCTTTTAATCCTTTGCATGGTTTCCAAATGTGAAAGAAGTTCTAAACGAATCAATTCTTTGCATTGAACTAGCGCCTCTGGATCTTGGAGTATATCCATAGTAGATTGATAAATTGCAGTAATTTCTGAACACATCCAAATCCAAGCATTCATTTTGGACAAAGGAAGCTCAGGGTCAAACTTGCAATACTCGGGCGTTTCAATTTTCTCAAACAGTTGGAAATTAAAATAGCATAATTTTGTTCGCAATTCATTTAAACGCATGAATTCATTTGTGGCCAATTTCATAAATGATTCAAAGTTGTTTTGCCCACGTCTGTTCAATTTGTATTGAAATCCTAAAGGTTTGCCTGTTGTTAAGTGCATGGCACTTTTATTCTCTGGCGATGTTATGGAATGTTGCAAACTTGTCCGGAAGTCATAAATGAACCCGTTCAATTTCGCTTCGAACTCCTTACTTCTGATATTACTAAAATAATGCACCAAAAATATTAAGTATGATTTTGAAGAGAACAAACCAAATAATTTTGGAAATTAGGTGCTTACTCTGAGTCATAAAGGTCTTCATCGTCGTCAACATTTTGGTTAATTATAATTTGACGAGAAATGCCGTCGTCATACACCATAATTGCATTGGAATCTGTCTGATAACTGTCATAACTTTGATGCCGTGGAAGTGCATTATCGCCGCTATCATTTTCACAGACGTCTTGTAGGTCATCATTGTTTTCCATTGTATTTAGCGATTTTTCAAGTGCATTGCACAGTTACACTTACACTCACTTCTAGAATGTGTTTTAGTGAGCTCAAATTTTCAACAATATCTTCAATGGGACCTTCAGGTTGCAAATTAACGAATTAAGTGGCTGCTCTGTACTCAACTACAACACTACTGGAAGCAACGCTAAACAAGGGTTGTTTGGCCGTTTGCACTAAACAATCGTAGTTTGGACATCGATGAAGTTTCAAGTGTTCATCAGAGATGAGATCCCAACATAACATTTTTGAGGTATTTGCAATTCCGTTCTTAAAATGCGCCACCTTGAAGGTTTCAGCATCCTCAAACGAAATGTATCCTTTACGGCGTAGTATAATAATTCACCGAAATAAAAGACACAATTTATAAATACATTTCGATCTTATTTCGTATGCATAATTTGGGATCGTCATTCTCGAGTGATCGTATCGTTTCGTGTGCAATTGCATTTTCCCAATTCTTTTCGCTTACAAATTAGCTTAAATCTGCAAAATGTTGTACTTCCTAGCAGCAGCAGCCCAGCCTGTTTCGGGTTGCAATTTCCGACTTTATGAATCTGTGTTTGCCGTGCCATCTGCACTGATACAAGTAGTCCGCTGCTCTGCCAAATTGTTCAAGGCGGATTCTACTGAATTGCCGAGCACTCAGTTTCATTTGAGGTAATTTCAGTTTCATTCTTGCACAATTTAATTTTGGAAATTACTTTTTTAAGACGACTCCTAACCTAGCTGAATTATTGAACATTAACTCAAGAGGGTTTGTTTTTAGGTAATTTGGAGAGCAAGCCAGTTCTGAGTGACCATGTTTTCCAGGCTGTTTGGCTCTGTTCCTGCATTAGGTAATTATGAAATCTGCTTAATCAAATGAATGTGCCTTAAAAATATACCTGAAATCGGGACTTCTTGAAAATAAAGCTTGAAATCATTAATAGATGGACTAACCTTTAACCTTATATACATTTCTCTATATTGTACAGGCCAATTGGGATTGAACTCCGGACTGCATGGAGTGCAATTAAGTCCGGGAGCATTTGGAGTAGCCTTCGTACGACCTATTACAACTGGCTCCACGAAATTGGTTCCCTACAAAGAACATCCTGACCGGGATTTGATTAACTTCCCGAGGCCCAAACGGCTTATGTACTCTCCCCCCACCAAATTCGGATTTATTCCATATGAGTGGTTCCAGGCCTTCCATCCACGAACTGGAGTAACTGGTCCCTATATGTTTGGGATTGGATTGCTCACCTACGTCTTCAGCAAGGAGATTTGGGTCTTGGAGCATGAATTCTGGGGAGGTGTTTCCTTCTTTGCAATGATTGTTTATGTACAGAAAAAATTTGGGCCCCAAATTGCTGAATTTTTAGACAAGAAAATTGAAGTATGTGAATCAATTTAAATTCGATTTCCGACAAAGGTAATTCATGGAGTATGATCTCTTTTTAGGAAGAGCTTGAAGAAGTGAACGAAGGGCAACGGTTAGATATCCAGAACAACAAGGATGCAATTGCCGAAGAAAAGAAAGCCCAGTGGCAAGCTGAAGGTCAGTCAATGCTATTCGACGTCAAGCGTGAAAACGTAGCACTTCAAGCTGAAGCGGTTTACCGACAACGCATGATGGAAGTCTATTCAGAAGTCAAGAAAAGATTGGACTACCAAGTGGAGAAGCAACAAGTAAGAAATTGTTTAACTTGATCAATTTAATTATTAACGCCTGCTAATTTCTATTTAAAATGATTCTGATGCGTTCATACAGGTTGAGCGAAACATTCAGCAGAAGCACATGGTCAACTGGATTATTGGCCGTGTTCAGCAGGCAATTACACCTGAGTCAGAAAAGGAAAACCTTAAGAAGTGCATTGCTGACTTGAAAGGATTGGCTGTTCACTAGAAACCTTTATCCAAAACATAGCAAACTTCGTAGGAATGAGTCTACTTGTAAAAAATTAACAATTCATTCAATTGCCTATTACAAATAAATCAATGCGTTAACTGTATGATCCATTTAACTATAGTAGTAATGTAACTGATATGATGAACAATGACCGTTTCATCCTTGATTATTGCAGCAGGACATTTATTGGCTTCATTAGTTGGTTCCATGTAACTTTTTAATTCAAAATCGTGTAAGGCGTAACGCTGCGGGAAGGTCACGCAATGTTAATGCAATATCAAAAGTTGTTTATGACGTAGTTAATGAATCGTGGCTTTGACCCGGGTTTAGCCGGAAGAAAACTATCTCAAACAGCTCGCTTATAGAAATACAGGTAGCCAAGATCCTTCGGCAGTTTCTCAGAAAGGGCAACCTTATTGTCATTAAAGATTGCCCACTTCCCGTCCTTCAGAATATGACAAACATAGTGTCCAACCATTGTAGATGTTCCCATGTGGGAAATAAATCCCAGAAGATCGTATTCTTTGAAACAAAAAAAATATTCAATTGTAGTGAACTATTACAATAAAAGTTCTACTGAGGTAACAAGTAGCTGATTAATGCAATATCCTTACTGCCAATCCCGTCCGTATATTTCTCCTGAATGTTATTAGCATTAGGCGTAGCCACGGGCGGATTATCAAGTTCATCCGCATGAGAGAATATCCAGTCGATTGCCCGTTCGATATTATTGTCAGTTGCCTGCAAGGCTTTTTTCGCCTGATCTACAGTGAATCCCATTCCTTCAATATTACTAATCGCAGCGGGATCAGGAGTAAAATCCGCGGCAGTTGGACTCGATTCCCCCGCAAGGGGAGCATTCAAATCTGCGTCATCCAGGTGCTGCATAATCCAGTTTGTTGCTGCTTCAGATCCCATATTCCCGGTTTGAATAACAGCCTTAAGCAATAATAAATAAATAATAAATAAATAATAATAAATAATAAGCACCCGGAGGGGAAATGTGCCGCTCGATTAGCTGTTCTGGAGCAACTAACGAACTCGAGCAAGCAAGAAAAGCGTGATGCAGAGGAAAAAGCAAAAATCTTAGCTGGGTCCTATAATTATTTAGGGTTAGGCAAAGGTGGCTTAAATAAGAGAGGGAACTGCTAGGCTAGCAAACTATCTCCCATTCCAGTTCATTTCAATTCGTAACCTTATACACAATTATATTTAAAAATACTATCTAATAATAAAAATCACTACAAACCTTGTATCTTGTGCTCAACGTTCTTACCTTTCTGGCAGCATTTTGATGAAATCCCATTATCATAAGTTGGTTCACAACAGACTCATCCACGGCGGGTGCTAAAAAATTAAAATTAGCACTGATGATGTAACTTGAAGCTACGCAAAAATATTAACTGAACAACCAAATATGCAAAAAAATAAATACTTTTCTTTGCTTCTTCTGGCAGCAGGACTTCATTTGGCTGAAGCCCTTTGGCTCGCAGAAAGGAAATGTCAAACGACTGCGGCATGTCCACGGCAACATCCAACTTTTTTGGAGTCCAGTCTTCACCCATTGTGAACTTCTTTAGTTGCAAAACTAAGAAGTCCGGAAACGTCTTTAGTCTCGTAAGCCTGCAATTATCGATTAATAAATCAAATAAAGCCAAGAGCTATCATATTGAATACTATACTAGGTAACGTACTTTGAAGCTGTGCCTACTTTATTGGCACCCGAGCTGTAAAACTGGTCCAGGGTCTCCTGAGCCGCAAATGCCTGAAGGCAAGCGTCGAAGGAAACTAATGGTCTCACAAGATCTTCTGGCGCTCTTGAAATTTAAAATAGAATACCTTTGAAATTTAACTGAAACTGTGGACTGCAACACTGTTAGTCTAATTTAAAACAGGCTTACAGGCGCCGGCCCTGGGCTTCAGCTTCCGCCTTTTGCTTCTCGTACTCAGCTACTTCCTTCTTGTTTATAGCCGCCTCTAGAGCAATTGGGACGGGAAGGCAATACTCAGCTCGGTGAGAATATTTCACCATTCCTGTCACGTCGCAAATCAATTTGTCTTCAACTTCAAACTTGAAGCAGTCAACAGGGGTAGGCGGCTCCAATCGGCACTGCCGCTAAAATAAAACATTTTCTTCGCGTATTTATTTATAAAACTGCGCTAGTATCATTTGGTGAATTACCTCAACTACATTTACTAAATGTAAAAAAAATTCCTGAGCGTCTTGTTGTTTCTTAGTTGAAAACTCGACGTGACCCTTCCCAATTAAATTCCTGAACATTTGAGGGTTTATGCCAGCCTGCTCATCACCATCATCGGGCTGGCTGTATTTTCCGGACAGAAGTCCCATGCACAACTTTGACCTATTGCAAAATTGCTTACTTGTTACTTTGCACATAAAATTGCGACTTTAAATGAACTATCATACATTTGAACATTAAAGTCGTTTACAGGATCTTTTGATGACTCGAAGTAGTTCGAAGCGTTGTCTAAATATCTAAGGTGTTCCAGAAGTAAAGCGATTATTACAATTAAGCTTTCATCATCTTAGTAAAATTTCTCTAAAATAAACATACCGGTTATAGAATGATGGAATTGTGAATAGCAGTTGCATAACGGAATTCATGTAGCAACTATTTCCCAAATTAATCAATCCCGTAAATCCGGGGCCAAATAAAGGCTGAAGTTTGGAACCGGCCTCCTGGATATCATTCCATTCCCAATTTCGTTGATTCAATTCAATTTCCATTTCCAACATGGACTTGTCCGTCTAAAGGCCAAAGTTAAGTTATGAGAGCAATTCGAAATTGTATAACCCATGCTGCGTACAGAAATAAATAACCATAGCTGTTCGGTTATAATAATAAAAGGACCTACCTTTTCCATTGAGGCAACATTTATGCCAAATTTTGCAAGATGTTGAACTAATTTTGGATCCTCAACCATTTCATCTTCATCATAGGAGAAGACATCACCTCGCCCTGCAGGAGTTATCGTTCCCAATTTCACAGCCAATGGGTACTCTGAAAAGTTAAATGGACAGAACAATTAGTTCGAGATAGGCAGTCAAGCGCACTTTATTGGCTTTATAAAGATTTTATAGTTAAGCAAATTTACTGCATGTCGCATAATGTTCTATTGCATGGTTATTCCCGCCAGATCCGTCAAAAAAGCGACGACCACATAAAATTGATCCATCCGTCAAATTAAGCCACAGGTTCTCGGTTAGTAAACATCCCTCAGCCTCGCATCGCCAGCCCTTTGGTGGAATCTTTTTCCCATTGTCTAACTGGACCAAATTTTCGGCATGTCTGATAAGAATTTTAGAAATATTTAATAGGTGCACTTCTAATACTATTATAGCAATAGCGTGCTGACGAATTTTTTACTTGGAAACTCGTCTAACTTCTCCGTCCCAAGTTCCGGCCAGGGCTTCCAGCTCGGCGAGTCGAGATGCAGACTCCGCTGCTTGGATAGCAGCGACACATACCAATACCTAAGAGTAAATTTTAAAACATGTTAGCTAACCTGATTACCTGACCTGAAATATTTATTTGGGCTTTATTCGACTGATTTTCCTCACCTGTTCTGGAAGTTTAGCATTTGGCAGCCCAACAAACTGAACTTTTGAGTTATCTATGACTGCGATTTGAAAGTATTCGGTGATTTCGTAATCAAAATCTCGACCACCGTCAAACCCCCCTTCCAGACCAATTGCTAGCCGGGTCACCTTCTTTTCTGGGCCGTTCTTATCTTGTACTCTTGGTACCTGGTAGAAAATTAAACCGATTACTGGAATTCTTAAAAGTTTTTGAAAAATGCAATCAATGAGCTTTTGAAGTAGACTGTGCTAAACAGTGAAAAATATAGAGCATTGTATGAACACTTCTTGAATTGAATGACGTAATTAACATATTGCACTACCTTGACTTTAATCCGATGATAATGAAGAAAAAGTGAGTCAGAAGTGCGCTGATGGTACGCCAAAAGGTGTTCTTTCCCAACTCCACAAAATGTTTTTAGAGATATATAAAGTCCTGTCTCCGTTTCCTGTTGATGACAAATAAATTATTTGAATTCAAAATAAAAAAAAAGTTTAAGCAAATAACAAAATTACCGGTGTATCAAAAGAGAATACACATTCATCTTTGTAAACTCTGTCCCCGGCTTCCTGGTACTTTTACTTGATTTCCGGCCATAGCAGTAATCAACTGGACAACAGCATCTTCATTTGCAGCAACTTTAGTCTCCATTTTTTAACTATTAAGTACTCCTTTACAGCGAGAATCACAGGTATCCTTAACTGACCTTGGCCAGATACTTAAGAGGTCGGAATAAGTTTAAAGCTAAACTAAATTTGTAAAACAACAGAAAAAAAGTTAACTTTCGTTGTGGGTTGTGTGTGTGCAGAGCCGTCAAAAGCAAACAGGGAACGCGAACGTGATGATGCCGACAGAAATAAGCGATTATAAATTTCGTATTTCCCACACACCACAATAGTAAGTTGTCGAATGTTGCCTTATGGTTCCAATTTTGCCAATTTAGCAAATTAATCAATTTATGCAACTTATGGTTGTGTGGTTTTAATTTACTTTTTTGTGGGCAGGGTTAACATCAAATCTGCGAAAAGGCATTAAGTTACAATGAGGCCTTCAAAGCTATTAAATTTACGTACATCTATGGAACATGTTTGGTTGACATAAAAGTGTATGAAAAGAATTAACATTTTTGAAAATGAGTTTCCTCAATTTGTTTTCAATTTATTGAGAGCTGCATGAGGCTTACTGGAACTACATTACTCTTCGAGCAAATCGTACACTCGTAGCTTTCACTAGTAAAATAAATTTAAAAAAAAACAAATATGTTGAGGAAATTATATTTGATTTTAACATTTAGAAGGAGAGATTGAGCCATATGCAGAAATAAGGTTTAGTGCTACATACCAGGTGCAGGTAAGTGAAACTGTGGGGTTGTTGGCGGTACAAAATCTATTAATCTATCTGGGTGAACCAAAACAGCTTCGCAGAACGCAATTTCTTAAATGCAAACAGTCAGGTTGATATACTTGCTAGATAGGATGATGGGTTTAATTCTACATATTTTATTAGGCTTAGCGGGCAATAAATAACAATCTAAAGATTTTTCCCTTCCAGTTAAAATCAACTGGAGCCTCATCAACCAAATCGTAATATTTAGAACTCATTCTTTACATGTTAGAGCTTAATACCGTCAATTTATTTGTAAATTTGTTGAAATTGGAGTAATGATAAAAACCTAGACGGACAGTAACACCTTGAAAATCATTTAATTTTAATATCTATCTGCAACCACTCCTTAATATTTTCTACTCCATATCGTATTTCTACACACTTGGTACGTTGAACCGCGTTGTAGGTGTAACTTGTTCAGCACTGAATGCTAACGAGTTGTTAAAGTCTTCAATGTATGCTACAATTGTATCAGTCTGATATTTAGAAGGGCGACCAGGTTTATCGACGTGATGGACATTCTTCATGTGCCTGCTCCAATGATGTTGTCTGGAGAAACTCTTTCCGCAAACTTCGCATTGAAAAGGTTTTTCTCCCGTGTGGGTACGCATATGAACGGTTAAATCTAATGGCCTGACAAAAAATCCCTCGCAATACGGGCATTTGTGAGGCTTAGCAGATGCAGTTTTATGGCAGAAAGAATGATTTCTTAACTGAGTTCGAGACCTGTACTTTTTACCACAATCGGGTTCATGGCAAACAAACTTCAGCGTTTCATCGCCTTCCATGTGAGTTTCAAGATGTTTTAACAAATTGACCTAGGAGTAAAACAATTTTGCTATTTTAGTCTCAATTTTGTTTTGTTTTAGTAGAACAGAAAATAATGTGGCGTTCTTACCTTATGCCTGAAGGCCCACCCACAGACATCACACACAAATGGTTTTTCGCAGGTATGAATTAACTCATGGGATCGCAAACTTGCTTCCGAGCTTAATACTTTACCACAATATTTGCATGTGTGAAATGTTGGGACAGCTTCCGGATCTGGAGCCACAGATATCGCGTATTGTCGTTCTTCTTCACTCATATGCGTCCACTGATGGGTCTTCATTTCTTTCTCATTGTGGAAGGGGCGTGAGCAAATGTCGCAGAGGTGAAAATTGTCTAATCCTTCTCTGTGAATGAGGCCTTTATGGATAGTCATCCCCCGTTGACTTGTAACAGCCTTTCCACAAAGATTGCACTCTAACATAATTCGTGGTTTGGCCGAGTGGTAAATTTTCATATGTCGAGATTTGGAGCCAATGTTTTGCAGAATTTTCCCACAGTGTTCACACTCATAAGGTTCTAAATAGCGAGCACAAACAAATCAGAATTGCAACGGATTTATCATGCCTGCATGTTGCTTATTAATGTAGTGTAAAACAATCTTTACCCTGTTGATGAACTTGTTGAACATGACGTTTAAATATGAGTATGGTCTTCTGGACAGAACCACAAGTTCCGCATTTGTATTTTGTGACACCTGAATCGTCAACTACTTCGATTACTTTCGTAGCTCCATAGAATTTTCCATCCTCTGTGATTACGATCTTTGGATGCTTCTGGTTCCTGGGTTTTCTCTTTACAGTCTTCTGAGAGGATTCTGGGTTAGCTGGCTTAGTTTTCTTATTTTTTCGTGCTATTTTATTTGGTCTCTTGCTGGCGTCTTTTTCACCGAATGACTCTTCACCCTTCTTATCAAGGACAGAGTCAGGAATTGAAAATGAACTGTCGTCCGAATTAAAAAGTTCGGAATGGTCTGAGAAGATTGGATCGTCGTTTATCTCTACTTTAAGTGGAAGCTGTGATTCTACATCTGAAACAATCCCGGGGGTGTCAACGGGTTCGGGTGGTTCACACTCTACTTTTGGAGCATCAGGCTTCGCGAGAGACGAGCACTTCTTAATTGCAGTCAAAGGTTTATTTTTTCCATCCAGCTTGCGGGGAAGAGCCGGAGTACCTGTCAAGAGAAAAAGAAGTAGCATTTACTTCGTGTTTTATGTTGGTGAAACGGTTAAAAATGAAAATAGTAAGTGTAAACCTTTGCTAATCATCCGCCTGAAATTATCAATATTCGCGTTGTAGTTTGTAAATTCGTTTTCGACTTCCTCGTCTCCAGTAATGTCCCCAGAAATGTCTGGAGTCAATTTGACGCTTGAATATGAATTTGCAATTTTTTGCCTACACGAATTTCCCAAATCCATCAAAGTTGAGTGAAGTTCCTCGTATTGTTCCTGCAACTTTGTCCACCCGAGAACTGTTGAAGAGCAAGACGCACAAAACGGCAACGGATTCTTCTCAAAATCCCAGACATATTGCGTAGGATTGACTTCCTCTTCATCCTCCAAATTAATGAATCTGGTAAACAAGTTAAGGACATTTCTGCAGAAAAGGGGACTGAGTTTATTCCTCCGGGAAAAAGCTGTCGAATGGTAGAATATACTGTTGCAAATTATGCACTTGGATTTTGGCGATCCTACTTCTTCTTCCCGAACTTCTTCTTGCTTTACTTTCTTAATATCACTATCAGGGAAAAAATATTTATTTTTAATACGCTTTCGGGCACTTCGGCGTTGAGTGCTTTCGGCTTGCATTTTTATAGTTGAAACAAATTGCTATCTTAATACGGAATTCCGATAAAACCAAAAAGACTGGCTTCAACTTTGATTTCCAGCTATTCAATTTGAGCGCGGAATGCGGAATGCACGGGAAGGAGAGATTCACGACATTTTCCTATGGGAAACGGAAATGCACTTCATTTGCTTATCCATCGCGATCCCATACGCCCAAATTAAAAATTCACAATTCATAAATGCATTTTTGCTTTATTGCGACAACAGCCATTTTCTTAAAGTGAATTATTTGAATTCTGCAATTTATTTATGCAGGAATCGATTCCTGATGCACTAAAATTGATAACATATGAGAAACATTAGACAACTTTCAAATTAATACACGAAAAAGTAATGTTCCGTAATTTTAACTCAACCCAAAACCGCGCAGCAAACCTAATATGTAATACATGCAACATTTATAGTTTTAGTCTAATTTTTGCCGGATTAAAAAAACAGTTGAGTCGTATTTCGTAGCAAGCATTTATTGTCAGCCATAATTTTAATTAGGACCCTTGAGCATTCATCGCAATGAAAAATAAATATCAGCGTCAAATAAATTCAAATAACATGCAAATATGCGAGAAACACGTAGAAACAATAAATTCAGTGAGTGTAGTAGTGGTATACCAGTAATATAAGGAATTACACAAAAGTGTAGCTAACGCTAGCGCACAATTTAAGTGACCGTCAACACTAAAGCTGCATCTGTAAACTGGCTTTGGAAGCTTGACAAATTTGTCGTCTCCGAACTGCATTATTTTATGATAAGCTTACGTTTAAAAATTTTCTTATAATTTTATATTGTTAAATGTCTTATACAAATATTCAAAAAAATAAAATTGTAATACAGAGTACAAACTTACAAATTATTTGTAGAAATGTACAAAGATAAAATACTACATCAGTGAGAGGCTAATATTACGACTTCTCTCGTTTCAAAAATGTGTGAAATGTAGGGATTCACAATTCGCATTACTTATCGTTGACTAGTTTGTATTTAAAGCTGAAGAATCGCTGTCGTTGGGCATTGTATTGAAATTCCTTACAAAGACTCAATCATCTAAAGTTAAATTAAAAACATGTTTAACAGCTCGAAAGAGTTGCAGAACTATACGATCAAATTTGAAAATTGTTAAACTTACATCGATAAGAGAATCAAGTCCATTTAAATAGCCATCTTCGTGGTTTCCAAATTCCCAAGGCTTTCTGTGAGTTAATGGAATGTCGCACTTTACAGTTTTTGCAAAATCGATCATCCAAGCCCCACATTTATCGGCATCACGAATCAGGAGTATTGAGCTTCCAACACACTAAAAGGCAGAATAAAGACTTGCAACTATTTGGGAATTAAACTGCAATCAAACTAAAGATTGGGTACCATACCTCATGAGTTTGAAAAAATTGGGATTCTTGGAGAGTATCACGAATGAATCTCAATCGTTCTGAAAACTGAGACTTGATATTCGGATCTGATGACATAAATTGGTCAAGTATATTAGCTATGCTGACTTTATCCTTCAGTATCTTTAACGTAGACAATTGTGAGGGCTTGTCTTTATCCTGGAACTAAAAAAAATATACAATTGATAATGGGCACTGCTTCAATTTTGCGCTCTTGCATTGTCGTAATACCAATACCACAGGTAAAGTGGCTTGTGTAAGGATTCGGCGGCTTACCTTAACCGCTTCTATTCTAAAAGAGCATAGTGACGTAGATGATTGTTGCTCCCGGAATTGCATGTAACGTAGCTTAGTAATGCTTTGTTTAGCGTGTTCTTCTATTGTTGGCGCAGTAGGATCGATTTTTATCATCTGCAAATCAAATAGTTAAAATTTACTTTTAATCTTACAATTTAATAATCTGAACAGAACAAACTCTACATATCCCAAAAAAATAATGAGAAATTACCTTTTCATATAAATCTCTTCGCTCCTTCGAGTTTGAGACTTCAGATTCCAAGAAGGTTCGAGAACCCATTTTAATGTCCATAATTCCTAAAGATGAATTGAAGCCAGTCGTAAACAAGTCTTCCAATTCAATAAATATCTCGTTTTTCCAAACTGTTTCACTGTAGTACTTGGGCATAATATCGTACATTTTATCACTGTTGTTTTTTAGATAAGTGTAAACTTCTTTTTCATGACTTCCAGCTGTAGAAAATCCAAAGAACACAGAAAAAATTTGGTCAAACATTACAAGCATCCGCACTCAAAGTACAACCATAATAGGGAATATGATTTCAAAATATTTTAGCCTTCAACAATTTAATTCTATCAAACAAGTAGTTCTTGGTTTGCATTTACCTCCAAGTCTTTTCCATAAGCTATTGGGTCCGGCCGGTGCCAAAATCCCTTCGTGGCCCGATAATTGGATGAAGTTTCTACTTTGTTGATTAAGGAGATCAATGGATGTGGAGTCAAAACTGTCGCTTTCAACAAAGCTGCTTGTTTTTGCTTTTGCTTGTGTTTGATTGAGATGATTGTATAAAAATATGGATGAAGTTGCTGGAATGGTAAATTCCAATGAACTTTGTGCAAGTATGTGTAGTAAGTCTTTCCTCTTTTTCTCGGAAGACTGCGATGACTTATTTAAGAGCAGAGCAGTGAGTCTCTTCACAACAGACAAATGTTTTGTCCGTTCACGTTCGGATTTCAATGTTGGAGTAATGTCTACATTCTGTTCCGCCGCTACCTGTTAAAATTAAAAAGAGTTATTTCAGTTCAGTGACATGAGCATAACTTCTTCAAACAAATAGTTCCGGGTACAGTTCATTAATCGTGAGAAAATAAAACTAAATCCCTCGAACAAAATGAGGGAACCGGTCATGAAACAGAAACCGTGATTACATAACGTTCGCATGCACATAATTCATTGACAATCCATCATCCTATTACAGCAAAACCGCAAACAAATCTTAATGGGCCATTAGTGCACAATGTAAAAAATGTTGAGGTTGGTCGAGTAAGACAAACATACCGTCACTTTAGTGTGAACCCAAGGTGGCCAATCCTGTGAGGGCACCATTGTTCCGGGTACTTACAGTTAATATAAACCTTGAACGAATAATGCTACAGTAATAATGGGTAATTAGGAGATATGTGTATGTATGTAGACTTTTGACTAAGGACACGAGTTGTACGAGTATAAAAATAGTGCACAATGGAGCAATTACTCTGTTAACGATAAAATGTTATCCATAGTTGAGGGGAAAACTATATATCAACTGGCCTATTTGGACGGTGGAACCAAGCATTAGAGTTAAGTGACCTCGTACGCTTGGATTGGGAAATGGGATTTGTTTAACAGTTTGGCTCATTAGTAAGGTAGGGGTAATAGGGAATGGTTGTATGTACGCGTGTAAGTATAAGGAAGGTATAGCTGGTACACAAACTGGTTGAAATGATTAATTTGCTAATATAGACTTGATTGACGTCATATTCAGCTCCATTGACGTCAAACGGCAAACACACGCAGCAGGCTCCCATCCTAATCTAATCATATTTAAGTTGAGAGTGCATCATCTCAAACCACTTTTAGTCATTCATAAAAAGAATTGAAGGTTGCTTTCAAGCGTGTGTGTGCGCTTTGGGCATCTTTACCTTCCAAAAAATATGCTTTACATTATGCAGTTTCAGCTTATTTTTGGACCTCTATTTTGTTTTTCAATTTGACCACGCTCTTTCATATTTAAATTATGGTTGAGTTTAATTCTGTGTGAATTTGAGTAGCTGGTACTAGGCTAGGCTCATTCCCACATTGGGTTTTTCACACGCATACTCTTGCTTTGCGTAATTGGGGGATGACCGTTCGGAATTTTTACTGAGAAAATGAATCATGTAAAAGTGTTGTCAGTCACAGTCGTTATTAGATGACTCGCAATACGACGTCTGTGATTTTCCTAGTTTTCAGGATCGCTCACAAAAATGACAAATATGTTTGTTTTTAACAAAAAAATTGAAGAGCAAAATTGACGTCAAAACCTAACAAAAGGTGTTTGCTCCACAAGGCACGGCCCCTTTGCATTCCTGCAGATTTCTAACTACATATTTGAATTCAAATCAACCGGCATATTTATGCTGAGATAAAAATAACAATTATTGTATTAGTATGTTATGTTGAAGTGTCACTGAATGTAAAGTGCGGCATAAAATTCAAAGTCGACCGCAGAGGTTATACAAAGGGGAACCGAACCCAAGTATTAAAAATTCATTTAAAACAGATTGGACAGAACAAAAAATTTCAAAGCAGACAAAACTGGATTTTCAAAATTTGGTTCAAATTGAATAAATTGATAACATGGGTAAATTTTACCATGTTTGATCAGCCACGTTTGACTTCAGGTAGATCACTTTTAGGAGAACAGAAAGTTCTTAGGTCAACTGTGCAAAACCACCAAGATCAAACTACAACTTTGTTTAAACTATTCTGTATAACTGTGTTGAGCACACATTTTGCTTTAAAATAATAACACACTGGGTCATTCTACCATTGCTCTAATACCACTAAACCTCGAATCAAAAGATCGTAAAATAAAATAAACTAAGCTTAGCCCAAAATAAATATTTTAATGGGTAGGATTAATTGACTTACTTGAATCAGCCATGGTATAAATGCTGATGAGTATTGCAGAGGTGGGAATTCAGCTGCTGCAGTATCCATTTTTATCCTTCAAAGTCAGGCTAACCACAAACGTGTAGTTTGGTAGTGGGTTCAATGAAACCAATCAAAAATTGAATACACACACGCACTGACACACCCCCAGGTGAAATGACCAACAATGAATGAGAAATTAGTATTCACTGTTAGGTCGTGACAAACAATTGTATGGACCGGTAGAGGAAAACTTCAGCTTGGACCGTACAATATTTTCCAACAAATAATCACAGCTCAGGTATTAAGTAAAGAGAGCCGATGTCGACGTACATCATGCGTACACAACAATTCCACTACGTTTCAGGATTCCGTTATACTCTACTCTAAATCCGTAAATATGTCGATGTCCACGAGCAACACGCACTATGTCTGTCCCACAGACACTCCTCCCTCTTTCACACTTATTTTGAAGGAATTTGTGCCATTTTGAAACACTTCAAGAATCAAAATTTTCCACAACTCATCAAATTCTTTTCACTGTAATGAATTAATTGAATTGTAGTGTTGGAATTTAGTGTGAGTTGAGGATTGGATTTGATGAAGAGGAATCCCACTACATTCCACCACTTGATGCTCACATCATGCGATTGTGTGGGCCCAATGCATTTTGAAGCGAGTTGTAATTTACGCGTAGTCTGCTTTCTGCATGCTCCAAATGAGGGATTTCATTTTTTGTGATGATCCATTTCTATGTACAGCGGAGGATGTAGATTACCAAAGTTGAAGGGGAGAGATTACCGACTTTTTGACCAGTTTTTGTTAATTTAATTAGTCATTTAAAAACAAAGCAATTTGGTAACAAACTGGAACGATCCTGCGTCTTTAAAATGAGTTGGATTTACCCAGAATTGAAATATACATAAATATTTCCATGCGACTAATAAAAATAGTACTAGTGAATAGAATCCATTAAAATATTATTGCTTGGTTAGGTTGGCACAAATATCGCTAGCGAGAAACCTGATAGCGAGAAACGAGAAAAGCGAGAAATGAGGTAGCGAGAAACGAGAAATTTCTCGCCAGTTTAATTTAATAGGATTTGCACCAAGAATGCACCGATACAAGGCCTGTTCATAAACATATGATATTTGTTATTTCTTGTTTGAGATTAGACATGCAGTTTCGACTTCAACGTGAATTGCAACATTCAGTTTCTAAAAAATTAAAAGTAAGATCAAAGGTAAAGTAAACCGATTCGGGTTACCAGCCGACCAATCAATTTTGTATAGTTTGTATAAAATGTCGTCATCCTCACTTGAAAATGTATCTACTGTTAATTTTCTCAGCTTTTTGAATTATTTAATTTTACCCAACTTAATAGATATTTGTCCATTTTTCGATGAAAGGGGTATGCACTTTTAAATAAATCTCGCGGTCTTATAAATTACCAATAACGGCAAATTTTAGCGTAAAAACCAAATAAACAGAAAACATATTCAAACGAAGAAAGTGCAAATCCTTAAAATCCCTTACCAAAACTGAGGAAAATAAGTTGCTCAGCTTTCCTTGTTTTCGCTTTTGGCTGATTAGAATACCTTTTACTAAAGGTATCGGCTTTAACCTATTTTAGATAGAATACTAATAATCATTTGACAAGGTTTTACAAAAGGTTTCCGTATAAAGTTGTGCTTGAGTCGAGTTTTAAGAGAGAATGGCAACTTTCTAACGCATACTCACTTTTAAATAAATCTTGCGGACTTATAAATTACCAATAACGGCAAATTTTAGCGTAAAAACCAACCAAATAAACAGAAAACATATTCAAACGAAGAAAGTGCAAATCCTTCCAATCCCTTACCAAAACTGAGGAAAATAAGTTGCTCAGCTTTTCTTGTTTTCGCTTTTGGCTGATTAGAATACCTTTTGCTATAGGTATCAGCTTTAAACTATTTTAGATAGAATACTAATAATCATTTGACAAGGTTTTACAAAAGGTTTCCTTATAAAGTTGTGCTTGAGTCGAGTTTCAAGAGAGAATGGCAACTTTCTAACGCATACTTCAATCTGAAGTTCGTCATTACCTAACTTTGAAAGGTTTCAGTTATGATTTTTTGGATTTATTCAATTGGACTAGTCCTGTGTCGACACTAGCACTTAGTATATGTATGTTTTGTATTAACCAACTTGAGAAATTGAAGTCTTATTGATTTTTTGGATTTATTCAATTGGACTAGTCCTGTGTCGACACTAGCACTTAGTACATGTATGTTTTGTATTAGCCAACTTGAGAAATTGAAGTCTTATTCGGTTCGTTTCATGCGTTCTGACCCAGACAACAACTAACTTCATGAAAACGTGCTCGAATTTGATAAAAATGTTTCCGGGTCATGTTCATAGACGCCAAAAAAAGTAAACTTTAGCGAGAAATTTTGAGAAATTTCTCGCTCGGATTTCGAGAAACGATAAACGAGAATCTCGTTATTTCTCGGTCGAGAATTTCTCGATTTATGTGCCCTTAGGTTGGGACATGGGGTCGGATTGCGGTCCTGGGATTTGGTCTGGTGCGGATCAAATTAAATTGTGGGTTAACTAAGCAAACACAAGGCAGCAAGGCTGAATCCTTGAAATAAATATTTTCTTAGTGTTATGTTAGAAGAATAATGTCCCCGCTAATATAATTGTGCAATTTTTTAATAGCTAAGGATGAAGGATGTGCCGGCGTCAGCTAATCATGATTGCTGACCCCGTGCACCGCACCAGCAAAATGACACCAATGCAATGCAAATAGCTGACTTGAAACTTGAAATTAAGATACGCTCGCAGGAAAGCAGTAAATGATGCAAAGCAAACTGATATTTACAGGAAGCAATAAATAATGAAGCAAAGATAAGACACCTTTTTCTCGCAAGCTGGCAAGAATAACTTTGTATTGTAATAATATAAAATAGAATATTAGCTAATAAAATACTGTTGAACTGGTATAGTTTTGCTATGTAGGTAATCAAACGTAAATTATCTAAGTAGTCGAGTTGTGGATTGGATTTGTGCCAAAAATATCAATCAATCAAAACTGGTTGATGGGTTGGCTGGTTTTAACTTCAACTGCTAAAAAAAGATCATTTTGCAAAATTTGGACTGAATTTTATAGGTACAATCACATCAAGGGTTATAATATGAAATATTTTTGGGGAATGTATTGTACTCCCATTAGAATTGAATACACAATTCATGTGCAAGAGCTAACTAGGACAATCACTTTGGCTACTCAGTCTATTTTTGTATTTTATGGCTCGAGGCGCATTATTGGCATCAGTCAATACATGCCATATAGAAGGATTAGAGCAAATAAAACTTGACGAATAAATTTGTAAATTACGCAGTTAATTCAACATTGTGCGAATCCGGTGTGTAGCTACATCTTCTAAAAAAGGAAGCCCTTCATACCTAACACCACCTAAAGTGTTTTTACCAGGGCTTTTATTTTGATTTTTGACTAGAGTCGAGTGGGGAGGCAGAACAACGCACAATAAAGTGGGAATTACACGCTAAATCATGTACTCCAACCTCCATTTCCATTCCTGATTACAGGTGGTTGGGTGCATTACACCGTACGCTGAGATTAAGTAGGAGAGCTCCACTCAAATAAATCCGGTTGTGATAAGTGAAGTGACCATATAACTAAAACTAACCTCTCAATGTTTATGTTTATGCATTTTACTGTGAGAGAAAAATAATTTTAAAAAATACAGGAGCGCAGATGCAAAAATATTTTTTTTTGAAAAGCTAAAGGCTTACACAATGGATCATACGGAGAAATCGGTGAAGTTCGGGAAGGTCAACAATAAACTGTGAACAGTAATTAAATAACTTAAATAAATATTTCACTTTTACCTCGGGTTCAAACAAAATCTAAGTAAAAGCAAATCAAATTAGGATTAAAGGCATAAAGGATTAGGATCAGGATAAACAAATACCCATTCAGGAACATTGTCTGTTCATTCGTTGAATGAAAATGAAATGCGGGANCACTTTTACCTCGGGTTCAAACAAAATCTAAGTAAAAGCAAATCAAATTAGGATTAAAGGCATAAAGGATTAGGATCAGGATAAACAAATACCCATTCAGGAACATTGTCTGTTCATTCGTTGAATGAAAATGAAATGCGGGAAATAACTAAATCCTCACACCAGACTCCTAAATTTAATGATTTTATTTGCTGCAAAGCTCTCGCAAAATCGTTACTGCGCAGAGGGGCACGTTGAGGAAATGTTGTTGAGGAATGCCAGGTTCTGCTGCTCGGAAATTGGCGGCACCAAGCTTTCCGTTTTCATTTTCATCCCAGCGGAGCGACGAAGTAGATTTTGTGCAGAACATAGCACAACTTGCAAAACTCATCATAATTAGGCTTATTTAATCAAATCGTGAAAACAATACTTATCTCAATCATTGAAAGTGAAATACAATAATTATAATAAAATTTCCCCAACTTGAAGTTTAACTAGCCACACAACCCACACCCGTTTTTAGCAAGATACATTACGGGCAGACAGCGACGTTGGACGTGAACGTATGAAGAAATGATCGCATATACTATTAAATAAACAAATACATTACTGAATACAGAGTACGGGAAGCTTGCAGATAGAGGACTGATGATATTAATATTTCTTTCTCAATTAATATCTGAGCCCTGCTCGAAGCTCATTTACACCTCCAGAAGACGATGTTTAACGCGTTTGTGGATGATGGGACTGGAAGTGAAGATATGTTTGCGGACATGCCGCTCGGTGATACTCCCATTAAACGCCAAAATATATCGCAACTAAACACCATACATGTGTCGGAAGGCTCAAATGCAAGTTCCACGCAACCAAATAAAAGAAGAAAATCATCAAAACCACCCAGTTTGGATGAAATTGGACCGAAGAAAACAACAAGAAAGACAACGAAAAGATTGAAATCGTCACAAAAGGGCAAGAAGGGGCGATTTAATGTCGCCTACACCAATAAAAAGGCTGCAAAATTATTGTCTGAATCTGGAAACAATGAATTATCCAGAGAGGCATTGTCAATTTTATCTGAAGAGGAGAAACTTTTACTAAGCTCATGGGGACTGCCAAAAGCTATTCTTGCCGTAAGTTAGTGGTCAATGAACTATATTGATTTTTGAATTACAGTATTCTTTGATTTTAATTTACAGAAATACAGAAAGAAAGGCTTGGATTCTCTTTTCCAGTGGCAGTTGGATTGCCTGTCAAATGAGAGAGTTTTGGAAGGGTGTAATTTACTATACTCAGCTCCAACATCTGCGGGTAATTATGCCCGGCAATCAAACACCGTTTAGGATAGGATCAATTCTTAATTGTAGAAATAAATTACTTGGTTTTGCTTTCAGGCAAGACTCTGGTGGCTGAGATATTAATGATTAAGCGTGTATTGGAACTAGGAAAGAAAGCCATTATGATTCTCCCTTTCGTGTCAGTGGCCCGAGAAAAAATGTACAGCCTACAGGATCTGTTTGGAGGTAGAGATGTTTGTTTTGTTGGCTTAAGAGTGTTATTTCGCTTTGCATTGCATGTGCTAGCCAACACACTAAAACTTTACTATGAAAATGTTTTCAAAATTTCGATATACTTAAGGTGCTGGCGTTCGTGTTGAAGGGTTCATGGGGTCTTACTGCCCTCCTGGAGGTTTTAAATCGGTGGATATTGCAATCTGTACAATAGAGAAAGCAAACAGCTTGGTCAACAGGTATTGTTGCATTAATTTGAAAGAAATTGTGGGAAATAAATATTCACTATTGACGGAGGATTTTGTTACGCTAGTTTAGCTTTCAAATAATTTTTTTTACACTAGACTTCTTGAAGAGGGTAGTCTAAATCAAGTCGGGACTATTGTAGTAGATGAGATCCACTTGCTTGGAGATCCGCATCGTGGTAAGTTTAATAAGTTACATGTTTGACATTCAACGCGAATTAATATAACAACATAACTTTGTTTATAAGGGTACCTCCTGGAATTGCTTCTAACAAAAATTCGCTTCATGATGCTGAAGTCTGAAAATGCACTCGCTGACATCTCTAACGTTCCAGATGAAGAGAGGACGCGGAAGCTGAGTATTCAAGTACTTAACATTTTTAGAAATGGGGCTATGCTTCTATGCTTATTTCTTTATCAGGTTTGTGTGCTTTCAGATTGTTGGAATGTCCGCAACACTTCCCAACCTGGACCTACTTGCGAATTGGTTGAACGCGGAATTAGTCACAACGGAATTTCGGCCTGTACCTCTGGTCGAAAGAATAAAAATTGGGGACAATATTTACGATGAACAGATGCGGTTGGTTAGGCCTGTCCTTCAGAAATCCTTGGACATTACGATTGAAGTAAGTGCCAGCAAGTACTATAAATGTTTTCCGCAGATTGTCATCTAAAATATTATTTGTTTCAAGGACGACCCTGATAATCTGATATACCTGTGCTTGGAGACAGTGTTAGATGGACATTCTATTTTAATTTTTTGTCCTACCAAAAAAATGTGTGAGCAGACAGCTGTGAATATCGCAAAGGAATTCTATCGCATAGGCAATCCAATGAGCACCCATTATCCTGAGATTGGTGAAAAGTTGAGGAGACAACTGATGGGCTATAAAATTGCTGACGTTATCGCCCAACTTGATCAGTGCCCTGCCGGGTTAGACGATACGCTGGAAAAGTCTGTCGCATTTGGAGTTGCTTTTCATCACGCCGGTAATATATGAGAACTATTTTGTTGTTGAAGGAAATACTAATTATTCGCATATGGACTTAGGCCTAACGTACGACGAGCGAGATATTCTTGAGGCATCGTTTAAAAACGGAGTATTACGAGTTATGGTGGCCACATCTACATTGTCTGGTGGGTAAACCGGTTTTAACAGCAAAAATAATCAGGGCGAGTTTTCATATGTCCTGCAGAAATTCTCATTACTTAAATTTGTAAGTAAGTCATTTGATAGAAAATTTCCTTCACAGCTGGGGTGAACTTACCAGCCAGACGGGTGATTATTCGGACGCCGAATTTTAACGGAGGGATATTGGACGTCCTTACGTACAGACAAATGTCTGGTAGGGCTGGAAGAAAAGGAGTGGATTCGGCTGGTAAATCATTTATCTCGATCCAAACGGGTATTCAATAGCGAAATTTGGTGTCTGGCTTTTTCATTACCTATTTGTGGCAAACAATTAATACTTATTTTTGCTCAGGTGAAAGCGTGCTGATATGCTCCAAAGCAAATCAAGCGACTGGTATTCGGTTGATACAATCGTCCCTTCCTCATGTGAAAAGTGCACTGCTGGAACATCACGGATCT
>JAAXYW010000564.1:0-34323 GCA_036851895.1 Orthonychiurus folsomi | reverse complement strand
CAAAACACGCAGTGCTGCATACTACGCACTGACATTGCTGTGCTCATCTGATGTTTACATTCTCAAATACCCATGTGCTTACGGCGAAAATCTCGTCTGCCTCTGAAATTGAGTTTTGGATGTTTTACTCAATTGGCAATACACGAATTCATCATAAATTCCATTTTGAACTAAACACACCAGATAATCCATGGCATATTTTGGGGAATAAGTTGCCTCGACGAAAGAACTTTGAAGGAGCAATCATATTAGGAAATAGTTTAAGTACTAACGCTCTTTTAAGCCCGGGAACCTTCATATTGTTGTGCCGCAAAATGGTGGTTCATAGGCGCCAGGCCACTCTAAAAGATTAAAATTTGCAAGGCATACGGGAACAGCGCGTGGTTTTTGGTAAATGCTAACTTTTAGATCTTTATCAAATCCTTCGTTGCCAAGATCATGGAGCAGTCCAGACATTTTTTTATTAGTCGGTAACACTGACTTTAGTTTTAGTTCAAATCGTGCATTTTTAGACGGCTTTGTAAACCGTGCAAGTAAGTCTTATGGGGAGTGCCAATTCTTCTCAAGCCGGTAATGAATTTATTTTGCTAATTAGTAAACAATATTGAATGCGAGTGCACTTTCTAGTAAGTATGAGCTAATTGGCGTGATTCTGCTGCATGTTACAGACACTATACCTTCTTGTAATAGTTGAAACAAATTCTACACTTTCAAGGAACATCATACAGGTTAGAAAAGAATCTCACATTTCACTGATTTCACACATTGCTACCCTATGTTTGTTTGAACGAAGTTCAATCTTGAAATTGTAAGGGTTCTTCTTGAATGGCAATTTACGTTAAAACATTTTAAACTTTCAAAATAACATTATAACAAAGAGAACAAGATTTGAATTTAAACGGATTCCCTCCATGACCGGCATGCGGCCCCCGCACACACCATGAGATCCCAGGCAAACCAGATGATAACATGTGCACAAATTTTGCATAAAGTATAAAAGCAATAATTACCATGCCAAGCCATACCTTGACCTCTGACCTTGAATGCCCACCCCTGTATTTGGAGGAGGATGGGCGAAATTGGATGGTGACGTCAAGGGGTTCCGATTTTGGCACATCCCTGTGGCACGTCTGTGAGTGCGGTGAATGCGGCTGTGCATAGCGATATCCGGCAATGGGTTGGCAACACGCATTTCTGTTTAGCCCCACTCGGTCCCTCACCCTCATCCAATTCACACGTCATTTACATTCCAACCCCATCCCGTTGTTGACAACTAAAACTTGGTCAATTCAACAGTACGTTGTTCCGAGAAGAGCCAGTTCTTATTATCCAGCAAAATCATTTTCAACAAATATGGGAATAGACGATAACCAGGTGTCTGCGACTAATCAAGGCGCCGCCGTTGGTGAGATTCGAAATAAATAATATGATGTCATGAAATGTATTTTGCAATGGGGCAAGGTTGAGTTTAAATACGCCGTTATTTGCCCTTGTTAGGTCAGCGTAAATGTTCATGCATGTTAAGAATAAACTTTTATGCAGGATAATAGACATCTGGAGTTTTTACTCAAACAAATGTAGTAAACTCATACACTTCACAGACAGTTAGTCACATTGTGTGTATATGTAGAAATGCACACCTCAGCTAAAGAAAAGCCAGAATGTAGGGCAACACGTAATTGTAATGGCTGAAAATACAAAATACGTCAGAGTTAATAAATAAAATTAGCTATTTTGATGACTGGTGAGTAGCTGTCCCGCTATTAATGAGATGTGCAGTGTCGGATAATTATTATGTTTTTCTGACACCTACAGATGCCTCGAACAACAATGATTCGTCAAAGAATTTTAGTGCTCCGATAACGAAAGCCATGAGAGATGAATGGCGTTCCAGTTTTTTTGAGGACCCGAAGAATAAATTAGCTCTCCAGGCATGTTCCAATTGCCTCTAACAACAATGATTCGTCAAAGAATTTTAGTGCTCCGATAACGAAAGCCATGAGAGATGAATGGCGTTCCAGTTTTTTTGAGGACCCGAAGAATAAATTAGCTCTCCAGGCATGTTCCAAATTGGATCCACTGGAAGTGTGCCTATCTCGTGCGGGAATTGAGGACACCAACAATGTATTTACGCATAAGGTAATTGAGCTTTACTTCATATACCAATTGATTTAAGTGATAACTTGTGTAACTTGAGTTAATGTCAATTTGACATCTGAACTGAATTCAGGTTGAGCAAGAAGGCAAGCCGGTGTCCAACCAAAAGAGTTCTGGCCGCTGCTGGCTGTTTGCTTTTTTAAACTCCGTTCGTGTTCCATTCATGAAACAACTTAACCTGGATGAGTTTGAGTTCAGCGCAAATCATTTGTTTTTCTGGGATAAAGTAATTACAATTTTATTTGTTTGATTGCTTAGTTTTATTCAATATTAATTCCACGCTCGCTTTGCAGATTGAGCGGTCTAACCACTACTTGAATAACGTTGTTAAAGCATTCTTCAAAGGAGAAAAAGTCGATGGGCGGCTTATGGGATTCTTTCTTCACGTAAATTCACTACAGCTAAAAAAATTCAATAATAATGTACAAATTTATGGGAAATTTTATTAATTTTAGGAACCAATTAGTGACGGTGGCCAATGGGGAATGATAGTCAATTTGGTTCGTGAATATGGACTAATGCCAAAACGAAACTTCCCTGAGACTTTCAGCTCAGAGTCTTCTGGTCGCCTCAATATAATTCTTCGGAATAAAGTAAAATAACTATTCAACTATTTAAAAACTATAAAAACATTACATAAACTGGAATTTAGTTGCAAATGTTTCTGTATCCAATTTTTAGCTTCGTGAGTTCAGCAAGGAGATCCTCGACCTCCTCCAGTCGACGGGTTCAATATCTCAAGCGCAAGCACTGATAGAGACACAGATGAAGCAAATTTACAAGATTGTTGGCATCTGTTTAGGAGTTCCCAAAGATGAGTTTGTATTTGAGTACTATGACAAGTCTAAAGTGTATCATAAGATTGGACCAATCAGTTCGAAACAGTTTTACGAGGAACATGTAAAACCGGTTTACGATATCAATACAAAGGTAACCCCACTGTCATTGGGTAGTGTATAAATTGCAATCAATCGCTACAATTTGAGATGGCACGCAAATATTTTACAAAATAATATTTGGTGGCTCTTCCTTTGATAGGTTTGCTTGGTTCATGATCCTCGGCCGCAAAACCCTTACGGGAATACGTACGTTGTGGAATATCTTGGCAACATGGTGACTGGGCACCCCACAATCTATAATAACCAGCCGATTGAACTTTTGCTTAATCTAACCGCGGATTCAATAAAGGCAGGCGAAGTGGTTTGGTTCGGTTGTGAGGTTGCGAAAAGATTTGCTGCTAAGCAAGGAATCGAAGACTTGGAAATGTACGTTATTTGCTTAATTTCAAGTTTAACAGGAGAACTTCACTCATAAATAACAATATTAATCTTTCATTAGCCATGACTTCAAGACCGTGTTCGGAGTTGATGTTGCTCTGGGCATGAACAAGTCTGATCGCCTTATATATGGAGACTCTTGTATGTCTCATGCTATGGTGTTCACGGCTGTGTCGTTGGATGTAGGTATCTTATACTTCTGTTAGCCTGTGAATTGGATTTTATGAATATGTTTGTTTAAAGGACCACGACGCTCCAGTTAAGTTCCGCGTTGAAAATTCATGGGGGGATGACCGAGGAGACAAAGGTTATCTTGTCATGACTGCTGCTTGGTTTAGAGAGTTTGTTTTTGAAGTAGTTTTGGACAAAATTCATCTCCCATTGGACGTTATTGCAACTTCTGAGAAGGAACCAATTTTGCTCCCCGCTTGGGATCCAATGGGAACTCTCGCATGCCGTGATTGCTCTTCAGAAAGTAAAGATTAATTATTAATTATGTAATTAAGGTTCAATAGTTTAATTTATATTACAACATTGTTTGCTAAGTACTGGTTTGCTATTGATCTTTTTCCTGACGGAAAACGATTACATTATACATCTTCCGAGAAAACTTGAAATCTGATAACCAATGTTCAACAATAAAATATTACCTTGTATACGGCATTCAAACTCAACTTGATATGATTTAATAAAAATTAATACGCGAACATACTGGGTTTGTCTTGTGGGATATGAATGAATTCATTTTGTTTAGTCTAGGCTGGAAAATAATATTTGTGAATGCAAACCGCTGAACCGCTAGCGACTCGGATAATAAACCTTCAACCTTCTCTGGAGAATTGTCAATATTCTCTGTTTAATTCCCAGATGAACAACTCCGGAACACCTGGAAAAAGTTATTGTCAAGGCTTCTATGTAATTGCTAGAACTTTGAGCACTGCAACATTTGGCCCTGTAAAGCATCAGTTTTACTTCACAAAGCCAGCAAAACTAACGTTACAGTTAACAAGGTAGCATGTATCTCCTTACATTTAAATTTATTCCTTTTAACTATGCTCTTTATAGAGTTTTGAACTGGTATCGTTAATTTTATTTTTGAGCTATGTTGAGTTGAAGTGCAGTGATCCGCGTGTCGCGTGATAGACAAACCGAAATACACAATCATATAACACATTTGCCGATCTGCCAGCAATGATTTATTAAATTCCGTCAGACTTCCAGGTGCAAATTTGTTTTTGTGCATACTTTATCCAATTCCTCGAGACACCTGCTTGCTTTTAAATTATACTAATCTGTGTTTATTCGCCCTGAACATGCATGCGCCGGCACTCTGACATTTCAAGTAGAAGATTAATGACAAGTGCGCTAACCAGGTATAGACAGGGAGCTTCTAATTTTGTAGATATTTGGCCAGAAGGGTTACTTTTAAGTAATTAAATTTTTGTAAGCATTCAGCATTCATACCGTTATGTCTGCCTGCCGTTAATCCCGCTGCACTGATGTTAAGTCCGTTTTTAATTTCTGCTGTTATGATAAGTACGAACGTCGAACAGTATATGAAAACATAAATGCCTACTGTATGATGCGTGGATAATAATTATCATGAAACACCTTCGCTGTTCATAATTCGGCCCATCAAGGTGGTTTCAAGTCTGGAATTAGCTGGAGGTTCGGGTGTAAAAGTGAAGAGCGACACATGCACTCAAATTCCTCTGCTATAAAAGGGCTGATCAAAATAGCAAAATAATTATTGGAGCTTCGGCACCAAATTCAGCACATAACCATGTCAAGAATCAGCCAATTGCTTTTAGCAAGCTTAGTGCTGGTTTACTTAGCATCACCAGCACATGCATGGCCGTACGGGGAAGTTCAGGTCAGGGGAGCAAATCTTGGATCATGGCTTGTACTGGAGAAATGGATCACCCCTGCCGTTTTTGCTGGACTTCCAGATCATGTTAACGATGAATACACGCTTTGCCAATATTTGGGATACGCCGAAGCCGAGCGGCGATTGCGGGCTCATTGGGACTCATGGATTCAAGAAAGTGTGAGTATATTTACAAATTATTATGAAAAACAATTTTTATCAGACAATCCGGTATGCTATATTAGTGCTAAAATTATTTATTTATCCGGTATACTATATTGGTGCAAAATTATTTATTTATAAATGTTCGCATAAGTCCGGAACCACTTATCGGATCCGGACAAATGAGGAGTCAATCAAACCGTTGTAAATCCGGACGTGGATTTTGATCAATTCAGACCTCAACTCGGTCGAAAAAAAAAGTTCTATAGTAAAAAACCGCGATTTATTCCAAATAATTCATGGGAAAATTAAAAAATCAATATATCGATTTTTCCATGTTTGTAAATAAACACGTCACCAAGACTATGCAAATTTATGCGAGTGGTGTTGGTTGTTTTATGTACCTAATGCAAAAATGGCCAGCGGAGTTGACCTTTTGCGCTATTAAGTAATAATAATAAAACCTATTACCACAGTTGTACCCAGTTACCCAGTACGACAATCGCCTTTTACCCGCTGGAAGCGGGTCCAAGCTTAATTTATAATCGTGTTTGTCTCCGCTAAATAGGACATCATCGCACTGAAAAATGCTGGTCTCAATCACATTCGAATTCCAATTGGTTATTGGGCTCTAGACATTTAAGGCAGGAGAGCCCTGGGTTTGGGGTTCATGGGACTACGTTGTGAAGGCTTGTGAATGGGCCAGGACTCATGGTCTTCAGGTCATGATCGATTTGCACGGAGCTCCAGGCTCTCAAGTAAGTCGTGACGACAGAAATCAGTTAGTTTTGTAAACTTAAGCTTGATTTCTAATGGACATGTTAACTTTTAGAACGGGAACGACCACAGTGGGCAAGCTGGACCTATTGGGTTTTACTATAGTGATGAGAATTTGTCCCGTTCAGTTCGAGTCCTGGGACAAATTGCCCAATGGGCAAATGCTCCAGAATGGCGGAACGTGGTAAGTTGAGGCTCGCTTTTATTAACTAACTTATTGCATCAACTGATTGATTAATTAGTACGTTATTATTGACAGGTTTCCATCATACAAATTTTGAATGAACCCGTTATTTGGGACGATTATGACTACAGGCTCAATCGCCTGAAGCAGTTCTACCGTCAAGCCTACGATGAGATCCGGAGGTACAATGACATTGCCGTGATTGCCGTTCACGATGCCTTTATCGATCTCACCAACTGGTACTATCTTCGAGATGACCCACACTACTACTGGATGATGTTGGATACGCATTTGTATCAAGTATTTGGTGATAACTGGGGAAGTATGACTTGCGCACAACACGCAGGTGATTTTTGATTTTCAAGCTGTTAAAAATTTTATAAACAGGATGCCAAACAAAACTAAACATATCAAACCGTATAGCATACCCATGTCAAAACTACCCAACCCGGCTCGGAAATGCAAACCAGAAACTGTGGACTGTTGTTGGGGAATGGTCACTTGCCACACCGGGTCAGTTGTCATGTTCCAATCAATTAGATTTTGCACATCAACAGATCGGAGTGTATGAAAAGGCCAGTGGTTGGTTCATGTGGAGTGCAAAACATGCACAAGGGTGGAACGAATGGAGTTTCTTGGATTCCATTCGCCTTGGGTGGATCAACCTGCATGCACCGATCCGTCCAAGTTGTTAATGAAATTTTTTACCAATAAGATAAATACCTTAAATTTATTAAAATTTAAATGCTGCCGGTTTGGAACATTTTATTTTTTAGGGGTTTGACTGGAACTTTATTTTCCTGTAAACAATATTGTGCCGTGATTATCCTTTGCAAAATTAACTAAAACTGAAAATAAAGAAACAGTTATCAACCAATCTATCAATTTTGCAATATTTATTTTGTCAAAATTGGAAAAAAAATAATCCTGGCCTGCTTTTCCGTCTCACTGCCTGGTCAACGAAATTAGTACTCGCTCGTGATGTTTGCTAAAATAATAAACCTTTTTGGCTTTACTCAGCAATAGAATGAAGAAGCTGATTTAACTTCATGTTTGGTTCTTGAAATCAGTCTTAACAAAAAATTGTGCTTATATCGAATTTAACATAACAAAACCAACACAAATATTGAAGTACAACAATGTCCAAGCACAGCATAGGAAAGGATGGATCGAAAATGCCTGACAGGACGGGTTCTCAAGCATCCGTGGCTGCGAGATCAGTGGCTGGATCGGTAATGCCTGATAGGACGGGCTCTCAAGCATCCGTTGCAAAATCAATGGCTGGGTCAAAAATTCCTGACAGGACGGGCTCTCAAGCATCCGTGGCTGCGAGATCAGTGGCTGGATCTGGGTTCTCAAGCATCCGTTGCAAAATCGGTGGCAGGGTCAAAAATGCCTGATAGGACGGGCTCTCAAGCATCCATGGCAAAGTCAATGGCCGGATCAAAGATGCCTGATAGGACGGGTTCTCAAGCATCCGTTGCAAAATCAATGGCTGGATCAAAAATGCCTGATAGGACGGGTTCTCAAGCATCTGTAGCAAAATCAGTGGCTGGATCAAAAATGTCTGCTAGAACGGGTTCTCAAGCCTCCGTTGCTGAAAAATCGGTGGCTGGTTCAGTAATGCCTGATAGGACGGGTTCTGAAGCATCTGTTGCTGCAAAATCAATGGCTGAATCAAAAGGACCAGCAAGGGCCAGTTCTAAGGCATCCATCGCTGCAAAACCAGCATTTGGTGGAGAGCCCAAATCCAAATCAAAGGTGTCAATAAGGTCGTCATTAAAAGATGATGAAGCAATGCAACAAGTCTCATCGCAGGAGTCTGCTGGCAGGAAATCTACAAAAGGTGATGAACTACTGGCAAGGCTCGAAGGCAGCTCGAAGTCATCAATTCCAAAAAAATTGAAGTCAGTTGACTCCTTGAATGCGTATTTGTCTATGGTTGACGCCGATAGGATTTCCTCTCCTGAACTCAAGGCGGTAGGTTCCGACGATTCAGGAGAGTCTGATCACTCTAAAGGAGACGTATCCCCGCCTCAATTATCAGGATCAAAATCTGATCTGACTCCAGGAGAAAACCCCACTTCGCCAACAGAAGTAAGGCATTTTATATATATTGCGCTTGAACTATTCCGATGTCGTTAATTCTTCGTGTTTACTCATAGGAAGATCTGGAAGCATCTCCAAGCACTGATAAATTGCCCTTGTCTGAGGAAAAGACGGCTCACGTCGGATTCTCTGGGGAAGCCAAAGATACCAACGAGAGAGCAGCAAATCTAAAAAGCAGTATAGCTTCTAAAAGCAGCATGGCTTCAGTTCCTGATCCGGCACTAGATGAGGACATGATTCCTGTGGATATGGACCTTTGGCGACATGATCATACTTTTGAGAAACTCAGAGAAATTTACATTCATACAATAGAGGGTTTGTCATTTTCAGAAGCGCAAGGCATTAATATGGAACCAGTCAAAATTCTTTTTGCGACTGTGTGGGACGGTTTGGAAGCTTCTCATGAGAATTTGAAGCGTTTAACCATAAAGGACTACGAAATGTCCGTAAGTTGGAGCGTTAACAGTTTTCATTGCAAATCCCAATTTTGCACTAAAATATAGATTCGCGTGATTCTTTTTTTTCTTCCGGAGAGGGTGGAAATAAACAAAAAGAAGTTCATATTTCAGATTTAATTTTCTCTCAGGTTGATCTTGCCACCAAAATGGCACAGTGCAAAACACTGATGAAGCTAGCTGAGGATGACCAAGAGATGAGTGCAAAATTGAAAGTTAAATTGGAAAGTACTTGGGGATTGAGTGATGAAAGAGAAATAGAGGAAAAAGCTGCTATGGCTAAAATTGCAGCTTTAAAAGACAGCATTTTTCTGCTAAACAGATCCATTCAACAAGCTGCAAAAGCTCAAGGACAAGACACGTAAGACATACGGTCGAATACCGTATACTTCATTTTAAAACCAACATTCTACTTTTCAGAATCAAGGAGTTAAATAAAATGAAGAGCGCTTTGGAAAACGAAAAAGCAGTCATATCCACAGAAGCAGGCAAAGTGCAATCCGCATATGAATTAGTCAGATTGAAGCGAGCTCAAAATGCAAGTTTGAGGACAGAACTCAAGGATCGTACCGAAATGCTTGCACGGGAAGAAACCATTCAAAAAGAGAACCTCGCAAGAGAAACAAAACGGAAAGAAGGGATTGATGCTAGCATTGTCGAAAATGCTGCAAATGTGAACGTAAAACTCAAGGATTTAGAGAGCATGCAGGGAAAATTGGAGGAGGCAGCGGCCAGAGTGGAAGACGCACAACGCAGTGTTCTGAATCAAAGAGTAAATTTAAATTTTGACATTAAATTTTGCTCATTTTGGGGGTCTTAATATGTTGTTTTATCAGAATGTCAATGAAGAGTTACAAAGGGAAACAGAAGCAATCACTTCTCGCTTTGATAAAATGAAAACTGATTATGAAAGTCAAGAAAAAGTTTGCGAGCGGCTGACTTTNACTGATTATGAAAGTCAAGAAAAAGTTTGCGAGCGGCTGACTTTGGATTTAATAAGAAGACAATCGGATTTAAAAGTAATTATTGTTGGAAAATAAGCATTTGTGTACCTGTTTTTAAGCACGATTTGATATGCTTCACCCATTTTTGAAAATAGGAAAAAGATGATGAAGTTTTGGAATTAAAAGTCGAATTAGCCCATGCACATCGACTCCTCAATTCAAACCAAAAGAAAGTAAGCCAGTATCAAACCGAATATAGCCGGATAGAAAATGAACGTGAACTTCTTCGTCAAAAACTGGCAGTCATGGAGAAAGAATTGGAAGTGATTCAGAAGAAAATGAATCAAAACAAGAAGCAAGTTGAGGAATTGGACAGGGAACGTTCGCTCATTAATAGAAACTTGCAAAGAGCAGCTGCCATCACAAATGAGCACGTCGGCACAACCAAAACGCATGAACTAGCTGTGCAAAATTTACAGGTATGGCAGAAATGCGTACATATTCTTTCGCAAAAATGCATAGAGATGGCTACTACACGTGTTTATTTGACTAATCATTCTATGTGGTTTTAGTACGAACTGACAGCTTACGAAAGGGAGATTGCTTTTCAAAAGGACACAGTCGTACGATTGGAACGTGAAAGAGATAATTATAGCAACGAAGCCACAAAGCTTGCTCACACGGTTGCAGTTCGCTTAGATGAAATCAAATTGCTAGACATGGGAATTCTGGAGTACAGGCGAAAATTATCGGAGCTGGAATTACAGCTGAAAAAACAGCAGCAGTTGTACGACTCCGGGATTTATGATAAGGGATTACTTAACCGTTCACTGCGGGATACTTTGGTACAAATTCAATATTTCTTTAATTAGAAACTTCGTAGTCGTAATTCCTTCTCACACCAAATATTTGCTCTCAGACCGAAATCCATAACAATAATGGAAAAATTAGAAACCTGGGCCACAAGCTGATTAGTCTCAAATTCCAGTTACATGAAAAAGATGTTCTTGTCCAGCAACAAGCAGCCCGTGAGATAAATTTTGTCTTTCTTCGCCTTTGAGTTTGACCTCGTTATTTGATTTGTTTTTAACTGTTCCGACCACAGTTTACGAAAAGATAGAAAAAGATACGAGTTTCTTTGCAAGTGAAGCCACCCGAATTAAACTTTTAGCCTGGGATATTAGCTGTTTTGTGGGTGCCTTGGAAGTTGAAAGATTGACTTTGGGTCGCACAGTTGCCGAAGCTGAAGGTGAAATTGCAAAGCAATGCTATTATGCAAACGCCGCTGCATCCAGGAAACAGGTCTATCACAGAAAGCTAATGATGAAGGAAGTTGAATTAAGAGACATTTGGGAGAAGTGGCGTGCCCTGCATTCAACGGTTCGAATTGGCCATTACCATTTTCGAAATATTATGGCCGAAATTCGGCAAATGAGATATCACATTTTTCTTCTCAAGTACGAGCCCAAAATAACTTAGAAGCAGTTGTTCATTTTAAGTCTACATTTTTTAAAATTTGAACAGGAAAGAGAAAGTCGTTGTTAAGAATAACACTTTGTATATTCGCAAACTCAAGCATGAAGTTGCTGTTCTGGAGAATATTGTTTCCAAGGAAATTTGTATGTGCAATCAATTGAGAGAGCAGTTGAAACACCCAATTAATGTACACCGCTGGAGGATTTTGGAGGTGAATTATTTAATTGGCTATCCGCCATTTTAGAATTGGTTTTATCATCTATCCACTCTTCGTTTTGTAGTGTACACATCCGGAAGCCTTTGAAAAAGTTCAAAAAATAAATCTGCTAACAAAGCGCCTGGTGGACAGAAACTGTGCACTGGTATCTCAATCCAATGATTTGGCGATCAAACAACAAATATACGTACAAATCAGAGAGGTTCTGAAAAGGTCACCTGGCATCGAATACCCCGAAGATGTTCGATACTATCAGCATCTTCTTTACGCCAAAAATCGGCAATACACCGCATTGAAAAACGACATGAAGAGTTCTGAAGCGCAAACAGAATACTATCTGGAGGAAATCAAGTGTCTAGAAGAAATTTGGGCTAAATTGAAAACGTCTTACTTTCAACATTTGAGGAATACGATGAGGAATTACCAATTGAAGCGTTCAAATTTTAAACAAAGCGCAAAATCCAATAATCCAGCTCCAGTTCCTATGGCTGAGACTGAAAACGATCAGGAGGAATTTGAAGGTGGAAACCGTGCCGAATGAAATTCGAGGTTCAATTTTTCAAACATAATGCGAGCAAAAAGCAATTTATTCAGTAACAAGTTAACAAATGTAAATCAAGGAAGTAAATGCTCTACTAAAGCAAAAAAGCTAATTAATAAACTTGAGATTTAAAAAAACCAATACTGTCTCAATCCTTTACTACCTGCATGCCCTACCGATTTTATAAGCAAGTACTGGAAGTGTTAAATGTTCTAACTTTTAATTTAAATTACGTAATCACTACACTAACAAAGCATTTCGTAGAGCATTGCGCTTACAGATTCTACCAAAATAGACAAGGACACTCCAGCGTTACTCCAACTCCAAATCTGGGATAGCCTACATTTTTGTTGATTTTTGCTATGCCTATAAAATATTAATAGGACACAATGGAATAATTAGTAAAGCCAGATTAGCAGAAAACCAAATCCAGAGTTAATGTTATTCCAATGTTTCAATCATACAAACAGCATTTTCTTAAAATATGATAAGTGACAGACTACTAAATATTAATCTACTTCCATTGAATTATCATTTTGTGGTTGATCCTCTGCTCCTGACGTAGGCTGTTCATGTTTGCCTTTAGCATTCTTTGGGGATTTGGAGTCTTTAGAGGCGCCGTTGGTTGCGTCCTTGGTATCCATTGGTTCTTCCTTGGGAGGTGGGGGTTCCACTTTGGGTTTACTTTTGTTAACAATAGGAGAAATTGCTGTTTGAAATGTATCTTTTTTCTGTACTATTTCATTCAGTGGAATGGGAAGAGGAGCATCTTTCCTAGCACTTTGCAGTTGGCCGTAAGCTTTGTCCATCCATGCTGAAGTATTATCCACTTCGTGAACCAATTTCTTCACCTCTTCAGCATCCAAATGATCATACAAAGCATCGTTGTTCTTTACTGCATCGACTACTTTCCTCGCACGAGATATTACCACACTGAGATTTTCAATCGCACTTGGAATTTCGTCAAATTCTCGTTTCCGTGCTTTTATCGGCTCGCCAAATTTCTGTAAAAAAGAAATATTAAATTGACAAATAATACTAATAATAAATATTCAACCCTTTACTACCTTCAAGTTTTCAAGCCTTTCTAAATAAACAGCTTTCTTCTCGTCTGTCCCGTCCTCGTAAAGCCATTCCTCTTGCTGGTTTAAAGTGTTGATCATTTGAGTGCGCTCGTTATCCTTCACAAATTCCTTCAGAGCTCCATCTAATTTATCTCTCATGTCGTACACGTATTCCTCTAGTCCATTCCGGGCGTCGATTCTCTGTTTTTCCAATCGATCTTGTGCAACCAAGTTTACCTGCAGTTCACAACATCCAATTTAGTAATTCAACTATAAATTAAATATATTAATAGAAGCATAATTCTCACTTCAGTTTCAATCAGGTTATCCAACTCTGCCCGAGAGAACCCGTGCGCTCGTGCCTGTATTGGCAACTCAATCACTTTGAACTGTTGTTTCTTAGCTTTTTTCTTGTCAACCTCCTCCGCGCCACCCTAATTTACGTTAAAAACAATTAAGTTTGAACTTATAGTATGCGCGTGTATATACATTTTATTATTATTACTTCCTTCGAATTCTGAGCTGAGCCGTTATTTTCCTGTGGAACTGCACCCGCATCCCCTTGTTCTGAATCACCTGGTTGGGGTTGAGCTTCAGGCTCAGCTTGCACCTCAGGAGCTGCGGGACTTACAGGCGTGTCTTCCATTGGTTCCACCTTAAAACATATTCAAACCCTTTAGTATACTGAGTTATTTGCAATTTGAAAAGAAAGTTCCGAAATCTCACTTGAGGTATTTCCTTATCATAGGCATTAGCACTTGGTATGTTGAAAATACCATGAATGTTCACATTTGCCTTAACTTTTACTTTTATGTTTTCCGACTCTCCCTTCACATCGTTAATTGCGTACGTGCCTGAGTGAATGAATCAATATCACATTTCTATTACATTGTATCAGATACCAAACCATCCTGAGCTCGGCATGTCAATCTCTTACCAATTTCCTTGTTTAGGAAAGGTGCATCTGTACTGTATGCTGCTTTCAAAGTAAATGGGTCTCTGCGATAAAAAGTTAACATCTTGGAGAATGGTATTGGATGAAACTGTGGAAACACCTCCATCTCCCTAAATTTGCATCATATATAAATACAAAACCAAAGAGTTAAAAATTGAAAATACACTAAACGATACTTACCCTTTCCCGCTTGCTGATTCGTCAAATATAATTTTAACTGGATACTGTTGAACGTCAGTAACACTGAATTCCCGAACTTTGAAAGCTGGTGAAATGATGGCACACATTAGTGCACATCCTCTGGCAACAGATTCGTCTTGGTTTAAGGTAGTTGATGGAGTTTTTCCAAAAACCTTCTCAATTAAACTTTTAATTGCAGGAGTCCGAGATGCACCACCAACAATTTCAACCGCGTATATGTCATCCGGCTTTAAGCCTAAGGGTTAAAACAAAAACAGTTTAAAAGTAAAATAATTGCAACAAATAGTGCCAGCTGCATATGTTACCTGAAGCTGTCTGGCATGCTCTCAAACACTGTTCTACGCGTTGAAATAATGGTGCTGCAAGTTCTTCAAAAATAGCTCTGAAAATTCATAACTTGTCATACATAAATACTAGAAGCACTGTGGTAAAACGCGTAACAAATAGATCTGCATGAAATCAAAAGCTTTGAGAAATATTATTCATAATGCGACGAACCTTGTCATTGAACTGGAAACATCCTTGTCATTCATTAGACACTCAATGTTAAACGGGAGTTTAGTTGAATTAGCCGACATTTGCTTCTTTAATTTATCGACCTCCGTCAACAGGCGTATATAAGCACGGTGATTCGTGCGAGGATCTATACCATATCTTGTGCTGAATTCCTTGCAAAAATGGGTTGCTATAACTGAAGAAAAGTCGCGGCCTCCCAACGTTGCGTCGAAGGCATTGGCAATCATCTGAAATTTCAACGGTAGTCGGTTTTACTTCAAATCCAGGGGTTTCATATACCCATTGAATTACTTACTGTAAGTTTTCCTTTGTTGAATGCACATGCAAATACTTGTAACGCAGAGTGCCCACAATCCACAAATATGACATGCCGGGCAGGTTCTCCTTCTGCGGGCAAATCCTGCTTGTAAATTCCATAAGACAACGCAGTCGCAGTTGTATCATTGAAAAGGCGAAGAACATGAAGTCCAGCCATTGCTGCAGCGTCCAAAAGAGCTTGACGTTCAGCATTAGAGAAAAAAGAAGGGCACTAGAAAAACAATTTTAAACATATTAGCTTGAATACGGTTAATTTAAAATTGTGATAACGGTAAATAAAAGTATCAAGTTAATCGTTACATTAAACTGTACAATCACAGCTTAACCACAAACTTTCCATATGTTAATGGATAAGTAAGTAAGAACACCTTCTAATATCGATAAAATACAATTTTTTTTACCGAAATAACGCAGTCATGAATGGTAGTCTGAACTCCAACTTCCGTTGTTTCCTTTAGCTTAGAGAATAACATCGCCGTAATTTGTTCCGCGGAAAAAACTTGATCCTCTCCCAAGTAATTAACCTTCACACCAATTCCCCCATTTTTAGTAGGCGATAGGGTGAATGGAAATCGACTGGCTTCCTCAGGATTCATCAAAGGGTCATTGAATTTCCTCCCGATCAACCGCTTGAATCCATAAACAGTGTTCGTGAGATTTGTGATGTGTTGATTCTTTGCTGCTACACCCAAGACCCGCTGTTTCCCACCAAAAGCCACAAATGATCTAAAAATTAGAGATAAAATTCTCGTCAAACCAGTAGCCCACCAATGTAGTCATAATTTTCCTTTAAATCCTTGTAGCATGTATTTAACTTACGGGGTTGCCCTTAAACTGTAGTCATTGTCCACTGTTTCAATCCCACCGGCACGGGCCACAGCCACATAGCAGGATTCATCACCAAAATCAATACCTACGACGGACATATTCAGTTTCCAATCACTTTTGATTCAAATAAATTTTGATTTGAAATTGAAATACACCGACAAGAATAGGGAAGTAGTGGGTTTGGAATTGGAGGACAGTTGAAAAGGAAAGAGCACGGGGAGTGAGTGGTGTAATGAAGTACGAGTAGGTGGTATTTCTAGAAGATTCGTCCGCCGTCCACTCGCGCACAGCAAAGTCTAACTTTCAAAGGCGGAATGGCTCGGCGCTCAAGCCAAATTCACCATCGAATTTTCCACTCATCCAATACTACCAAGTGTGGAAATTTCTGGATTTCTCTCGGACTTTCCTCTGTCTATACTATACGCAGTAATTGCAGAAATTGAGCTGCTGGTGTTATGTTGTAAATTTCAACGATCAAACTGTAGGCGGAAATGCTTGCTGGTTACATAGACAGAGTGCAATTACGAAGTCTGCATAAAAAGAATACACTTGGATTTCTATGTAAGATTAAGATTTTTAAGATCAGCCTTGCTGGGAGGGAGGTCTGATTTTGTTTGTCTGTTGTTTTGTAATTGAATGACTGTAAAGATTGACGATTTTCTTGCATCTGTGATTGATCTTGATACTGGGAATTTACGATCGGTTTCGAATTAATTAATTGTTGCGATCCTCAACTCTTTTGCGCAATCCAAAACAAAGTGACAAAATATCAATTTGCAATAAACATGCCTGGCTTAGCGTAAGCGGGACGCCGCGCCGGACCGGACGCGGACGGCTTGGTTTTCTTTATTAAATTCTAACACATTCGTATTTGTATTATGTATCATGTATGCATCATGTGAGATGCGACTCACACGCAAAATGCAAGAATGCAACTCCAAGTTACACGGCTAACCTCAAAGACCTTACAGAAACTAAATCTACATGATGGCAAATATAAGTGTTCACAAGTTCCTTTATTATTACTAACAGATTCAGTGGACATGTATACTTCTTGAAACATGGAAAATTAGAGTGAGTATGGTGGTGGAGCACACTGCCGCTGCTGCTCCTGGCGATTTCGTGACAATTCGTCCATACCTGTATGCAATAATTATGCCAGTCAGTATGCACGGCTTATTCAAGCACAAGAGATTAAAATTTTCATTTACCTGGCCTTGGAGCAAACTTAACCAAATGAGTTCCTTGAACTGGTTCTTCATTAAATGATTGGTGGCGAGGCGGCATCATTTCTATTTCTAACACCAAACGGTATTACGTTAGCAAAATATTAAACATTCGAATTAGAAAAACCGATCTGCTACTCACGTTGGTAAATAATTGTAGTAGACAAAGAATCCCGGTGACACCAGCAATGTTTACAACAACAAATGCAGCAAATAAGTATGAGCAAAGTTCCCAGTCCCATGCAAAGGTATACCGCAAATTCTTCAATGTTGATTTTTACATTCCTGTATTCAGTACAGTGTGCGAAACTCAATCGTAGTTGCAGTTACTTGTGATAGCACAGGAAAATAAAACTAACCCTTTGCCTGCCAAAACACCCAATTCCTGGTAGTGGTAAGTCAAGTCAGGCTTGCCTCCATTCCAAGGGATACCAGTAACAGCTCTAACGCTGCTGGCGGCATAAAATCCAATTACCAGTAACGCCGTAATTGACTTCAATACAAACATTTTCGTAATCTATATAATCTACATAACCCTCCACCTGGCAAGGGAAGTTAACACAGACTGCTTGACTGCGGACGTGGAACTTAAGATCTTAGTTAAAAATGCCAACGATCAGCATGCATAAGGTCCGGAACTGTTCTCCGAGTGGTACTTGCACAACAGACGGCAGTAATGTTAGTAATTTTATTATCCTTGGGTCGGGTTTATAAACTAGCAGGAAAATATGCATGGCGTAATGGCTTTGCGTCTCGACTGTGATGAACTAACTGGAGTAAGAATCAACGCGTCACGTGAAGCTTCGCATTATTAGTGCAAACATTTGCTCGATTTCGAACTCTTTGGATGGTCCTAGGGACGAAAATTGTATTACTGGGATTACATTCTATTTGATCCAAGTCATGGGATTACAAATTACTATAATCCGTAATCCAACCACGCAGCTTTATCAAATGCCCAAGGAGAAGTATTAACCTAGCTTTCGATTTTCACGGGTTACTTAGAAGTTAATTCAACATTCCTTTCCCACAAGAAAGCGAGTACTTTATTTCAATATTTTAACGTTATAAAGTTTGTAAATATGTTTTCAAAAATCAATGGCTCTCCTGTCCTAAATGCCTGCCTATAATTTAACAACGCGAAAACTTACAAAAGTCTAAGAAATTTTAATTTTAAATATCAAATATTATCAAAGAGGTCAGGTCCGATTGTCTTCAAAGTTGAAGAATTGTAGTTTCATCACGGCTGGCGAGGTTGATAGGCGCGTGGGAACAAAGCTACGGTGGCAGGTGTATATCTCGGAGCATCTAGTAATAATTGAATCAAATATTGTTAACAATTTTAGAGTACAAATACTACAAACCCGCCAGAGAGAATATCTTTAGCTCTAACCATGAGTGCCAGATTTCGTTCGAGAACAGTAGTAACTGGCGACAATGAAGAGACCAACAACCAAGACGATAGCTCCAATAACGATTAATATTATTCTAACTACATCTCCAGACGAACTCTCTTCATCATTTTCCTTTTCGGTGGTTGCATTTGAGTCAGGGGAGTCGGTGTGAGCCTTGTGCTCGTGGTCTTCTGACTTGTTAGGAACGGTTGTTGGCTTCGGCTTCAGGACGTTCCTGAAAATGCAAAACACGATTAATTGGCCAAGTTCAACACAACTTCCGCTTTTCGACCCGGCTAGCTCAGCAGGTGCTACATGAACTTAGCATTGTCGCATTCTCAATTTAATACGTAACGTAACTGAAGTACACCTGCTCAAGCTAGGCCTGAAACATTGAATAAATTAAATTACTAATTGCCGTATGATTGTCATTCATGTCGTAACATACACGAAGATTCCATGGTTGAATAAAACAATCAATCATCCCGCCGGCCATTGCATTGTTCATCACTCAACGGATATCGAGATCGTCAGGACTTAAAATAATTCACAGCCTGAGCAATCAAGTATTCTTTCATTACACAGGAATGTGTGCAGTTGATCCGAACTACAAACTTTCGACTGCTGAAATTGTTTTACCATTTTCATTCTTAAATCGTTAACTGGTTGAGTTTGTTGAAAACTGCATGGGTAAAAATTAAATTTTTCCTTACACACTACTTTCCAAGCTCATGACCACCGCAGGTCGCATGCCTTCTGCCTCGTTTCTATTGTTGATCAAAGACAGAGACACTTCGGGCGGAAATGCCAGAAAGGGCAACAATAACAATGCCAGGGTCAGGGTTACAACGGGTCGGAGTACGTGGATCATTGTTATTTCTCACAAATCTCACTTTTTATTTTAACAGCTCTTTAATGCCTTCGTGTCCGGTTTGTCAAAAGTCGAAATTAGCAGGAAAACCTTGAAAATTCAAGTTGCTGATAGCTGACGTAACTCACAACAAAATATTTAAGAATTCAAGTTTACCGCGTGCTAAGCGTGGCGTCTACAATTTCAACGCCGTTCATTTTTATACAAATTTATGCTTAAAACCAAATCTGTTATATGTTTAGCGTTTACACTCGGGGCTAAAATATTTCCAAGCAATTGACATCTATAGTGTAGTGTATTAGATTATTGGCGAATTCTAATATTCCATTCAGCTGAAATTTTTTGGTGACAAAGGATGTTCGAAGTTCGACATTGAATGGCGAGGAGAAATTTAAGCGGAGGGGATTAGAGGAGAGAAGAGAGTATAATAAGCGCAACGCGGAGGCTACCTAGTTTCCACCGATGAAACTCCGTTCTGCGTTTAAATATTAGTCAAACTAAAATAATATCGAACTCCAGTTTGTAATTTTTGGTTGCATTGCAGATTCACAAAACATGTACGAACTGCACTTCAAATGAATTCATATGAGTTTTAAATTTCTTTGGATTCGAAATTTGTTTTCACACAAGATCAGCAGCGGACGCTCATGTTTGATCGTTCAATAAGGCGGGGCCGGGCCGGGCCCAGCACTGGTTAAGCTGACATATTTGCTAATTGCAAGAACACGACATGAACACAGTACAGCTACAGAAGCAGACGCAAAGCATAATTTTGCTTCTATAATAATTACTTAATTACCCTTGAAGCCTTTGATGGAAGGCGGCCCAACCTTATGGGATTACGGGGAGTTTGTGTACAAATTTGGCTGAACAATTAGAGAATTTGCAAATCCATTTCGCTTTGGGTGAGGCCTCACATGTTAATTAAATTGTATTAACACGGGTTCTAGAAGCAATGATTATTTCATTTTTAATTTCGTGTTGGCGGAGCTATCGAATTTTGTAAGGCGAAGCTTTAAGCCAACATAATAACATTTAGCATGGTGCAAGCCACTATCCGCTCCATAATGTAAGTAATTTTCATTGTTTGGATGCTGAGCAAGAATGTCATTCAGGAATTGAAAAAAATCATTTTGAAAATTTAAGGAGGAACGAACGAGGTGACCAAATTTTCTTGTTGTTATGTTGTTGGAATGAACGATGAAGATTTTCATTTCAATCTTAATCTTGAGGAAGCATAGGGAAATCTTGTGCGGTTGGGTTTGTGGTTTCAGTCCATATGGATGGTAGGATTTGTAAGGCAGGACTCAGGCGGCAGAAGACACAATTTTTAACCCAGCAGCTGTCCCCCAACAAAACCCCACATCCCACCAACCAAACAGATCCCCATTCACTCATTTACAAAAGGAACAGACCCACACAAGCATTTAACTCTGTAATTATATTCTGTGCTAACGCCTAAATCTCAGTTTAGCTATTGTGTGAAGTAAGGAGCTGGAGTGAACCAGCAGCAGGGCATGCCTGAAGCATATATTTAACCCAAAAGGTGAGGCAATTTGAGGAGTGTCCCTGCGTTATATTTAATTCCGCTTTTGTGTGCTCTGTGAAAACTGCACTTCCGATCCTTTCCTTTCTCATTGGTTTGAAAAATCTTAATTAGTTTGCTCATACTTTCTAAATTCCTAAATTATGTTTTAACTTTTGAACTCCTGTGCTGGATATTGCTTGGACTTTTGATCGGTTGACTGTTTTTGATTGATGATTTCTTTTTTTGGCAGATTTAGTTTTTGAAGATCTGCTAGCTTCAAGGCTGGCTAGAAACATGGCTGGGTCATCTTTGTTTCAGAGCGAGGAGATGACCCTGTGTCAACTCTTTTTGCAAGCTGAGGCAGCTTACAATTGTGTTTCGGAACTGGGAGAATTGGGCCTGGCTCAATTTAGGGACGTAAGTAAATTAATTCACGCCTTACTTTATATGCATTCAGATTTTATACAATTTGCAGTGAAAGCTTGCAGTACACGTAATGTACTGCACAGATTAAGTTGGGTACTCACATAACTATAACTCATACAATCATACGTTTTTTTTCCTGAACAGCTAAATCCCGACGTAAATGCATTTCAACGGAAATTTGTAAACGAGGTACGCAGATGTGATGAAATGGAAAGAAAACTTAGGTATTTGGAGAAGGAAATCAAGAAGGACGGTATTCCAATGCTGGACACTGGAGAAAACCCAGATGCACCACAACCAAGGGAGATGGTTGACCTCGAGGTTAGATTGCAATAAGTTTATACTCTTAGCAAATTGTCGTTCAAGGCCTAAAATGGTAGTGTTCCCCAAACTGTAATCCACTGAAAACCAACTCGGCTTCGAGACTACCGAGATCAGATGGATACTTTGCAGTTTTGGTTTTAATCTACCAAATATTAAAAACGAGTTTTTCACTCTCTCAAGATTTCTAGCATTGACCAAATAGGTCAAGCTGGCACAATGATTTGAGAGGTTTTGCGTACTCTTACAATCTGAATTAATTTGGAGAAATCGTGTTAAGGACGTTTGAACGTTAATTGAATCTTAATTTAAACACCTTTACGTTAAAGGCAACATTTGAGAAGTTGGAAAACGAGCTGAGAGAAGTCAACCAGAATGCAGAAGCTCTTAAACGAAACTTCTTAGACCTCACTGAGCTAAGACATATTTTAAGAAAAACTCAGGTTTTCTTTGATGAGGTGAGGTGACCAGAAAAATAAACTTGCTTGAGCTTTTCCAGCTTATTTTATTTAGTTCTGGCCTATTCATTTTGAAATTTCCTTCAGCTCAAACTTTTCTTGATTTGCTTTATGTGTTTTTCCAAATATTAAAATATGAGCAGCTAAATATGCATGCGCCTGCAACTGTAGTCAAAGGGTAGCTGCAAGTAGATTCTGAGAGCTTTCAATCAGCAAAGTATTATCCAGTTTGTACAGCGAACCTTTTAATTTATAATGCTATTTAAAGTACATGCTCCTGATAAATAATAAAGTACTTTTCTAAGGATCCTGCCAATTTCAATGTAAGTACTTCAATTTAGTTTCGCCCTGATAGTGTGTTTTCTCAACCAATTGTTCTGAATTGGCCAATCGGAAACCCCAAACATTTTGAATTGCAATAATTGCTTGGCTTAGCATTTGGCTTGACCGCTGAATATTAGAAAATGGCGTGATATAGTTGAAAAGGTAGAGTTTGGTGGGTATCATAGATGGGTGGACCTCCTACAGTGACGCCAACTCGAGATGAGGAACAAATTGGGCTGCTCAGTGAAGAAGGCCTTGGAGCCGGAAGAAGTCAACCTACTGCCAAACTTGGGTTAGTTTAGCATCAACTAGCAAAGGAAACAGAGGTGACCAAATAAGAGTCAATTAAAGCTTTAACCACGAAATGATTAATTGAGTTGGCATTTTCTGGTTTGACTTTTTTGGTTTCTTCTGTCTGCCTGTAGTAATTAGTTTGTAGAGTAGAGTTGTTAGTTGCGGTTGTGGTATAAAGCTATTGATTTGGTTATTTATTAGTTAAATTATTGGCTTATGTCCAAACTGGTCAATTGGCTTTAATTATTTTCTTAAGGCCATACTCTGAAAACTCTGAATTCTGCGCGATTGGTAACGGGCTAATACTTTAAATGGGAGTGGGTAAAGTAGTTGGCGGTGTTTGGTTTTCAAGAAAAATTCAAGAACGTTTCTCAAAATGCTAAGAATACAGAAAAGAAACGCTTTTAAATACATGCCAATAAATATCATTTGAAAGACGTTCAAGAATTTAAGCTTATGATGCGTTTTGGGTTGTGTAGTTTAACTCCATTTCAATTCTTAGGAAATCTTAACTAATCTTTCTCCAACCATTTCATTTCCAATATGATACTTCACGCTGCGCTGGCCCGACGTAGTGCAGCTTAACACAGTGGCAAAATCTTAGCCCTCATAAGATCTAGATTCGGCATATGCTAAGGGAAGGGAATAAAGGGAATTGCGCAAACTGCAGACAAATTTAGATTGGTCTTGTATCGTGAGTTAATTGAGTTAATTTATTAATGTGTAAATACGACAAAATAATTTATCAAAGCGCGAAGAAGGAGGCGAAAGTTCTGCAACAAGAGGACTCCTGTCCGAGGAGCCATTCTCGGGCAGGATTGCACCAGGGCAAGCACCCACGCAATTGGGGTATGTCTTAATCTTCCGTTCAACAAAGACAATTACAAGCTAATCACCATCAAAATATGCGATTATGAAATGGGCATAACAATGACAGTCACAAGTAGTAAATATTTGTTGTATATATTTTTCGACAACTCTCGTTTAAATGATTGGCTGCACGCTGCAGTACCTTATTTTCATCATTACTTTAGTAGATTTGGCACACCTTAGCTTTGTTGATACAATTTTATTCAGATATTTTGCAGAAACTATTTGTACTAAATCAATTTATGTTTTAGAATTCGCCACTTGGAATGTTGTTTAATATTAAACCAAATTGTAGATTTGTGGCTGGGGTTATCCTTCGTGAGCGCCTTCCCGCGTTTGAACGTATGCTTTGGAGAGTCTGCCGTGGAAATGTTTTTTTACGACAGGCGGAAATTGAAACTCCATTAGAAGACCCGGCCACGGTCAGTTCGGTGTTTCGAAAGTGAAGTTTTAGTGTATTTTAATAAAATGGGTGCCCATATTTTTTATAGGGTGACCAAGTCTTCAAGACCGTGTTTATCATCTTTTTCCAAGGGGATCAACTTAAAACTCGAGTCAAGAAGATTTGCGAAGGATTTCGAGCCACACTTTATCCGTGTCCGGAAACTCCTACGGATAGAAGGGAAATGTCTATTGGGGTTATGACAAGGATTGAGGATCTGACCACGGTTCGTTAGCCAATTTACAATTCGAAGTACTGTTGGCAAGAATGTATCTCAAAGAGCTTACTGATCTGATTGTAGTACCACACTAAGGCATACACATTAATATAACATATTATTGAAAGTGAATGCAGCCTAACGTGTTTGCCTCTGCTATATAGTCTACTATAATATCTACTAAATCCACATATTTCTCTCTCATTGATATTCAGATTCTTTCTCAAACAACTGATCATCGTCACCGTGTTCTTGTGGCTGCAGCGAAGTCCATCAAAATGTGGTTTATCAAAGCTCGAAAAATTAAGGCAATCTATCATACTTTGAATTTGTTCAATTTGGATGTCACGCAAAAGTGCTTGATTGCTGAGTGCTGGATCCCGGTGAGTGAATTGGAATCCATTCATGCTGCTTTGAGAAGAGGAACTGTAAGTAAAAATTGAAATTATTCTAGAGGGATTTCAACGCTGTGGAAGTAGTAAAAGCTCTGAAATTAATTTTTTAACAGGAACGTTCAGGTTCTTCAGTTCCTCCTATTTTGAATCGCATGGAAACTCCGACTGACCCACCAACTTACAACCGTCTAAATAAGTTTACTCGAGGATTTCAGAACTTAGTGGATGCTTATGGGATTGCATCCTACCGTGAAGTAAATCCTGCTCCTTATACTATAATCACTTTTCCGTTTCTGTTTGCCGTTATGTTTGGCGATGCTGGACATGCTACCATCATGATAGCGTTCGCAGCATGGATGGTTATCAAGGAAAACCAATTTGAAGGAAAGAAAGGAAGTGAGGTGAGCATGCTAGATATAAGTTACACCTTACTAAATTATTGGAAAGCAATTAACGCTTGTTCTAATTTTGAAGATTTGGAATATCTTCTTTGGTGGGCGGTACATCATACTTCTGATGGGAATATTCTCTTTTTATACGGGAATAATCTACAATGACGTCTTCAGTAAAAGTTTGAACATTTTTGGATCATATTGGTTTGCGGATAAGAATATGACAACAGATTACTTGCTGACCCAAAAGGATGTAATGCTAGACCCGAGGAAGAGTTACCTACAATATCCATACCCGATTGGTGTGGACCCGGTTTGGCAGGTAAGCAGTTACACAACATGCTTACGTGTAATTAGTAGATTGTCTTCTGGTAACTGAGCCGATAATTAAAACAATTCATTGAATAACAGGTTGCTGAAAACAAAATTGCATTCTTGAATGCCTATAAAATGAAGATCTCTATCATCATTGGAGTAGTTCACATGTTGTTTGGCGTTAGCCTCTCACTTTGGATCATCATTGGAGTAGTTCACATGTTGTTTGGCGTTAGTCTCTCACTTTGGAACCATATTTACTTCCGGCGGTTCATTAACATTATCTGCGAATTTATTCCGCAAATTATATTCATGCTTTTTTTATTCTTGTACTTGTGCATCCTGGTATTTCACAAGTGGGGTAAGTTTTATTTAAGATTATTATTGATATTTATATCCTCTCAGTTTCCTGTAGAACGTAAGTTAATTACAAATGCAACAAGACTTATTTTTAATTTGACAGTGTGGTACGGGCCGACTGGTGGATCTGAATCTGGACCTCATTGTGCTCCATCGATCCTTATAACATTCATCAACATGGTCCTCTTTAAGGGAGTCGAGAAAAAACCAGAAGGATGTAAAAGTGATGTTATGTTTTCTGGGCAAGAAATTCTCCAAAAGGTGTTAGTTCTGACTGCCCTTGCTTGTGTTCCTTGGATGCTTTTTATCAAACCATTTGTCTTGAAACGCCAATGGAAGCAATCACAAATTGGGAAGGTATACGATTATAAAATGTCTTATATTGGCTTTGACGAAACTGTTCATGATTTGAACTGGTTCTATTCCAGGAAAACCAGCTGACCGGTGTAATTAGTGAAACTGAAAATGAAGAAGTCGCAGCCGATGCCCCAAATGGCGGTAGCCACGCACCAACCCCTGCTGGAGGTGATCATGGCGGTCATGGCCATGGAGACGGAGAGGAATTTGAATTCAGTGAAATCATGATTCACCAAGGGATTCATACAATTGAGTACGTTCTTGGATCAGTTTCTCATACTGCTTCCTACTTGCGTCTTTGGGCTTTGTCATTGGCTCATGCACAGTTGTCAGAAGTACTTTGGTCAATGGTCTTGCGTATTGGACTGGGCCAGAAGCAGTAAGTCAACTTAACATGTTTTAATTTATTCTCATGATGACATCTTCTAACTTATAATTTAGGTGGTGGGGAGGAATTATCCTTTACTTTATTTTTTCTGCTTGGGCTGTTCTTACAGTCAGCATTCTTGTACTTATGGAAGGTCTGAGTGCTTTTCTCCACACCCTTCGTCTGCACTGGTAAGTAAAATTGGTGAATCCTGTTATTTAATAAGTGGTTTAATTTTGCCGATTTAACAAACTTTTAGGGTGGAATTCCAATCCAAATTCTACGTTGGACAAGGTTATTCTTTTGTCCCGTTTAGTTTCAAAGCTATGCTTGCGGCTGCTGACGCTGAAGAGTAAAATGTAGCATATCATGAAGACCTCGTGATTATGGATTTTCGCAAAAGCTTATTTTGTCGTAGGACCGTAGTTTTGAGTAGTATTTTAGTGTTACTAAATAAATTTATCTCAATTTGAATGATCTGCTTATAAATCTATCTATTTGTCTTCTGATAATTCTTGTGATTCTAATAAAAGTCGTACATATATGTAGCTGCATTTAATCAAGTTTTGTTGAAATGGTATCTGATTACGTTGCATACTTTCAAAAGACGTGGCAGCGCTCTAAAATAAAAACCCGTTGGTGCAAACAAATGAGTGCTAAAGAGAATTATTCACGTTTGAAATAATTTTATGCAAAATTACTTACTTTTCTGCCCGACATGCTTCTGCCTAGTTGTTTGTCCAATGGTTGTCAAATTCTGGAGATGCTCATGAGTAACTCATCACGGTTCACTAATTACCTCAACGTAGGGCATGACCGTGTTTAACAGTCGCTGTTTATCATCCAGATTAAAGCTAGAGCTAGTATGTTTACGATCTGAAAGAAAGCTAAGCCAGGGAAAACCCATACAAGAAGCTTCCCTCTCTGATTGTTTCATTATTAATGCAGAGTCATGGAATTCCAATACTGCAGCTAGTGCCAGGTGGAACTTTTCAAATTCAATGCTAGACGTGGATTAGCTCCACAATTACCATTTTACGAGGGGAAATTTTGCCACAAGAGAGAGGGTCTGTCTCCTATCCAGGCAATAGGCATGCTTTTTCTTACGATTGGATCTACGCATCGTGTAGAATAGAAAATACAGGTGCACCAGCAACAGAATTCTGTTGGAGAACAGAACTAACCTTGCCATGTACACCTCCGCTATTTTTCAACCGGATTGTCGGATCAAATGGTCCTGTTAATATGGATTGAATTTTACTAGAATTTGCCTACCAACTACTATCTATACCCATGGGTTGGAGAATCCAATTTTCAGTTCACGTTTGGTTTTCCTTCCGCCGCAAGCGTGCGTAAATCCAATCCCACACATTTGTCTGCTTACATCCTACCTAATCTACCCATCTATTTGCAAATTTTATAGGCAATTACTACGTCCGTAAATCGACTAGCCGGCGCGGTGACTAATCACATTGCACAACGGCAGCCGTGCTGAAATCCTATTTACATTGGGTAATGAAGGTGGATTAAATGGATGGTTAAATGCTTGTAAATTGAGATAACAACAAAGAGGAGGAGAAAAAATACAAGATAAGGTGACTAAAAGTTATGGTTGCTGTCAGCTGGGGCAAAACCACGGGACAGGATGGCAAATAGACCGTGTGTCGTCGTCAGTTCAGTACCTTTTCCTCTCCCCCACTCAATGTGTATAAAGTCATTAATGATCCTGACTATATAGACTGACTGACTGGGAAATTTTATTTTGCATGGAATTTTTCTTTTGGTTTTTTTTTATATGCAATAAAGTGTTTGGCCCTGACACGTGTCGAGATTGGCCATTGTTAACCGGATAGTTAAATGCTTGTAAATTGAGATAACAACAAAGAGGAGGAGAAAAAAATACAAGATAAGGTGAACTAAAAGTTATGGTTGCTGTCAGCTGGGGCAAAACCACGGAGCAGGATGGCAAATAGACCGTGTGTCGTCGTCAGTTCAGTACCTTTTCCTCTCCCCCACTCAATGTGTATAAAGTCATTAATGATCCTGACTATATAGACTGACTGACTGGGAAAAGTTATTCAAATTTGATACAATAAGGATAATCCACTCGTGTGTTCAGTGTTAGTACATTGTGTTGTTATTGTACGACTAGGGATTTCCGACCATTCGTACGTACGGTGCTGAGTGAACTGTGAAGGAATTTTTGATTTTGCAGACGGACCTTGGATTTGTAAGCAAAATCCAAAATGTCAAATTCGTCCATATTTCGTAGTGAAGAGATGACGTTATGTCAACTATTTTTACATATCAGAGGCTGCTTTCAATTGTGTGTCGGAATTGGGAGAAATTGGCCTCGCACAGTTTAGGGATGTAAGTTCAATGTTCAATATATTTGTGTCGAATGTGCTAATTTAATTTGCGAGTGTTACTTATTAAAGTTAAGTGCACGAAAGGCTGAACTTAAATTTATGACTGTATAATTTTCCACTTGACGAGGAAAAGTTCATTCTTCTCTTACTGTTGCTGAAAGTTGGTTTGGTATTAGTTTAATTAAATTTTTAGGCCATTTTTCATACCTATGTAATACTTCTCGGTTTTATTTATTATCGACATTTTATAACGTCCACTTTCAAATACTCTGCAGTTGAATCCTTAACTTGAATGCATTCCAACGCAAATTTGTCAATGAAGTCCGGCGATGTGATGAAATGGAGAGGAAACTCCGATATTTGGAGAAAGAAATAAAAAAGGAAGGAATCCAGATGCAGGATTCTGGGGAATATCCAGCTGCTCCTCAACCTAGAGAAATGGCAGATTTGGAGGTTAATGTCGTATGCATGGGATGAGAGCTCTCCCTACTAATATTTTTAATTTGATCTCTTATTTAATTCCACAGTCAGCCTTCGATAAATTGGAAAAGGAATTAAGAGAAGTCAATCAAAATGCGGATACGTTGAAACGAAACTTTATGGATCTCACAGAATTGCGCCATATGCTGAGGAAATCTCAGTTTTTTTTTGATGAGGTGAGTGAGACAATAAAAGATTTAGAGGTTTTAATTATGAATGTGCGTTTATTATGTAGCAAATTTAATATTTAGTTCGGTTGTGCAAATAGTTGAAATTATCTGAATTGTAAGCCTTCGGTTTGTTTTGGGTTAATGTACATTCATTTTGCGTTTATTATGGAATAATGTATGACATCTTGAAGACCTTAAGAATTATCATATATTTTGATTTTTGTCCCACTGGTTCGTAAGGATGAGATGGCTTTTGCAACAAATGTTAGATCGTCTGATCTGAGGACCGAAGAACACTTCAGCCTTCGATAAATTGGAAAAGGAATTAAGAGAAGTCAATCAAAATGCGGATACGTTGAAACGAAACTTTATGGATCTCACAGAATTACGCCATATGCTGAGGAAATCTCAGGTTTTCTTTGATGAGGTGAGAATAAAAAATTAAGAGGTTTTAATTATGAATGTGCAGCTATTATGTAGCAAATTTAACGGTCCTATAGTTCGGTTGTGCTGTATACATTCATTTTACGTTTATGGAATAATGTATGACATCTTGAAGACCTTAAGAATTATCATATATTTTGTTTTTGTCCCACTGGTTCGTAAGGATGAGATGGCTTTTGCAACAAATGTTAGATCGTCTGATCTGAGGACCGAAGAACACGTTGCGCTGCTTAGTGAGGAAGGCCAGGGAAATCTTGGAAGGGTCCACTCCGCAACTAAATTGGGGTTAGCTCATTACCAAGATTCCATTGTGCGAATCTTCAGAAATTCTGTTTGCCGTTTTTTCCTTTTCCAAAGAAACCAACCCTGTTAAACCGCGTAATGACCAATTGCTACATTTACATGTTTTCAGATTCGTTGCCGGTGTAGTGCTCCGAGAAAGATTGCCTGCTTTTGAAAGAATGCTTTGGAGGGCTTGTCGTGGAAATGTTTTCTGGAGAGTGGCAGAGATTGAGACACCATTGGAAGACCCTTTGACGGTAATATCATAAAGAAATTTTTGCACACTTCAAAATTACAAGCAAATAATACTACAACACTGTATTCGTAAACCCCACATCGTAAATTTGCTTTTAATTCATAAGACTCGTTTTTATTGATGTCATTTGTTTATGAACCTCTTCTTCTTCAATTCTTTCAGCAGGAGAACCACAATTAATAATTGCTGCTATTCTCTTGAATGTTGCAGGGGGATCAAGTGGTGAAAAATGTGTTCATAATCTTTTTTCAAGGGGATCAGCTAAAGTCGAAGGTTAAAAAGATTTGTGAAGGATTTCATGCGACAGTTTATCCGTGCCCGGAAACTCCTTCGGAGCGACGTGAAATATCTATTGGTGTTATGACACGTCTTGAGGACTTAACTACTGTAAGTTCTCTCAAATGTTAACTAAAATTTTCAATTAAAGTCAAGCATTGAGCCTGTCTTACTAAATCGTAGATTCTGTCACAAACGAATGACCATCGCCGAAGAGTTTTGCAAGCGGCAGCAAACTTCATCAGAACTTGGTTTATTAAGACTCGAAAACTAAAAGCCATCTATCACACTTTGAATTTATTCAATTTGGACGTGACGCAGAAATGCCTTATTGCTGAATGCTGGATACCAGTTGGTGACTTTGAGTTAATTCGTTGCGCTCTGAAGAATGGAACGGTAAGTCAATGAAATCAAAAATTTCCGCCGAAATACGGATATTGAAAATGGGTATTATTCCAAGTATGATATATAGATGCTGTATTTTGAAACAGGAAAGATCAGGCTCATCAGTACCACCGATTTTAAATAGGTTGGAGAATACTAGTAAAGAGAGTCCACCAACATTCAACAGAGTAAATAAATTTACGAGAGGTTTCCAAAGTTTGGTTGATGCGTTTGGAATTGCGACTTACCGGGAAGTCAATCCGACTCCTTATACAATCATCACTTTCCCATTTTTATTCGCTGTTATGTTTGGTGATGCTGGTCACGCCACAATAATGGTATTATTTGCGGGTTGGATGGTATTGATGGAGAAGAAATTTGAAGGAAAGAAAGGGGATGAGGTATTATTTGAAATTAATAAGCAATAATATTTGGGGAAAATGCATAAAATTGGTTCTTTGATACAGATGTGGAATATCATCTTCAGCGGTCGCTACATTCTTCTCATAATGGGCTTATTTTCTTTCTACACGGGAGTAATATACAATGATGTTTTCAGTAAGAGTGTCAATATATTCGGTTCCCATTGGTTTGCGAACAAACACATGTCAGACGAGGCATTAATTAATGCAACGGATACTATGCTGGATCCAAGAAGTTGCTACACCCAAACCCCCTACCCAATTGGATTTGATCCAGTTTGGCAGGTTTGAAATTAATAATTTTTCTCAAAGAACCTTCCAAATTTCATTTGGATTTTAAGCGAAGCATGTAAATCCAAATCCGTGTGAAGCCCAAACAACTAAGATTGATATACAACTGCTCTATTTTCCCAGGTTGCTCAAAATAAGATCGTATTTTTGAATGCAGCAAAGATGAAAATCTCAATCATCATTGGAGTTTTTCACATGATATTTGGAATTAGTCTCTCTCTGTGGAATCACATTCACTTCAAAAGACAGCTAGATATTTTTTGTGAATTTATACCCAGACTGCTGTTCATGTTATTCCTCTTCCTCTACTTGTGCATTCTTATGTTCCACAAATGGGTTTGGTGAGCTTTTACTAATTACAGCAACTTAAACTATTTTGACTGTCAGTATTTTAAAATAAATTGACTTTGCAATAGGTATGACGCGAACGGTGGATCAGTTTCCGGTCCTCACTGTGCACCGTCAATCCTTATCGCATTTATTAATATGGTATTGTTCAAAGCAGTCGAGCCACAGCCCAGTGGGTGCGAAACAAATCTAATGTTTGCAGGGCAAGATGCTTTCCAAAAAATAATATTTATATCAGCTATACTTTGCATTCCTTGGATGCTTCTCGCAAAACCAATTATCCTGTACAGGAGGCATCGTAGTACCAGGAGTCAAGGACACGTTTATCAAGAATTAGTAAGAAATGATTATAAATCCAGCCACTTCTTGGATTAAAAATTTGCCACTCATGTTGTTTTCAAATTTTTAGGCGGATGACGAAGAAGCTCATTTCGAACTTATTCGGCAAGACGATGTAGAAATTCGTGATGGGACTAGTGCAGGGCACGGGCATGGAGAAAATGGGAAGTTTGATTTTGGGGAAATGATGATACTTCAAGGGATCCATACAATCGAATATGTGTTGAGCTCCGTTTCGCATACGGCTTCCTATTTGCGACTTTGGGCATTATCCTTGGCTCATGCCCAATTATCGGATGTCCTTTGGTCAATGGTTCTTCGCATTGGCTTTGGGCAGGAGAGTTGGGTTGGAGGAATTGTGCTTTATTTTATGTTTTCATCTTGGGCTTTCCTAACCGTTGGAATCCTAGTGTGTATTGAGGGAATGAGTGCCTTTCTTCATACGCTCCGTCTCCACTGGTAAATCCAATTGAACGAGTAATGTTATTACGCAATGTGCACTTGGATGGATGCTAATTTGATTTCGTTTGACAGGGTGGAGTTTCAATCCAAGTTTTATGCTGGGGAAGGATACGCATTTGTTCCGTTCAGCTTCAAAGAAATGCTGGATGCAGCGGATCAGCTGGACGAGTGAGGAAGAATGTATTATTTAAAAGAAAGGCCCAGGCTTGGCCGATCGTAGTGCAGTAATGGCCTACTTGTGATAATTTATTTATACCATGACTGACGCCGCTTAGTTGATAAGTAAATGATTAATAAAGCCGAGAAAGTATATAAATACGTAATAGAGTTTCTAGTGTTTGTTCAAGGTTTATAGAAAAAGCATATTATACTCCATTCCATTTACCTTGTCCTTACTTAAATTTGCAGTTGGGTTGTAAGCACAATTTTGGATTCCGGATGGCGAAATTTTGTCAGGATATTTGTATTGCAAAATTCCGGAAAACAATTTCAAGATAATATTTAATAAAACTTTTCCAAACGAATACAAGCCGGGTTGCGAGAAATCCGCTAGAAAGCTCCGTTCTGCTGGTGAAATATGTATGAATGAGTTACGAGCTGTTGGAGGCAGGAAATTATGCGCATTGCAACAAGCCGTAGAAATGTGGAAAATAAATTCCACGTTTTATTAAATTCTTTAATACGCGAATACATTGCAAATTCCTGGATAAGCGGAATGTATGACAGTGGTTGTAGTATTAGATTTAAGCATTTGTGAATTTCCAGCAAGTTTGTATTGTGTTATAAATTTGTAGAGTTGAGGGCACTGGATTCCCATTAAAAGTGACATGGGATCTAATGCAATGACAGGTGATAAACATTTCCGTCCGTTCTGTTTGAACGCAACTTTTCGCCATGTCATTCGTGAAAGATCGAGTGGTTCTGAGGAAAGGAAACGGCAGAGTGGTTTACAAAATTAATAGAGAAATGTGAATGGGAGCACTTGGAGTAGTATCTATCATTTATGTATGGTAGAGCAGCAACACGCATCTTCGCTCTATTCATCATCCTTTCGCTCATGTATTCATGCATGCTCACGTACAGTTCCAAATTATTAAATTAATAAACTCTGCAAGCAGAGATCGAAAAGAGCAGCTGCAAAGCTATCAGACACATTCACACAACTTCCATCAAACCCCACAACACAAGCTCCATG
>JAAXYW010000563.1:0-34326 GCA_036851895.1 Orthonychiurus folsomi | reverse complement strand
GAAGCGGAGTGGAGTCTATATGGTAGACAGCTTTTATTCTGTTGGTCCCAAGGTCTGGAAAATGAAATATTATTATTTCTCAGTAAGTACAAAGGCGTGGAAGCGGGAACTGTTCAAAAAATTGAATTTTCTTGGGTTTAAGTGGAATTTCAATCAATCCCCACGTCTGCGTCTGTCAAATAGAATGAGAGCCAGAAAACATGGTTAGTAGGTGTTATTTATTCGTGCAAAAGAAAACCTGCCAGCTTTGCTCTGAATTCCAATTCAAACTCATAATTTATTGAATTATGCATTGAAGCTTTATCGGAAGTTTGTTGCTTTAAAGAGAAAACTTTCTGTGAGAAGCGTGCAATTCTAGGTTTGTCTGTCTTGGCCTGGCGCGGGATACGGCGGCTCTTTCATTATTATTGGATTTGCTTGGGTACGGGTACACCTTTGTGGAGGTTGATCAAACCAAAAAAAGACCCGTACATTCAAGCAGCACGTGCGTGGCTTGGAAACAAACTTTTATCCTTTCCCTGAGCTCCAGTAAAGCAAAGGCTTTCAAACAAACTATTTAAATCAATCCTAATTCTATTGTGTTTCCTCTACTCATTCCTTTATTCCTCCAACACAGCACATCTTGGATTCATTTTACTTTGTTGTTTGTTAAAGTTGCGCTTTAGTATTCAATTGTGGAGCTGACATGTTTCCACGTGTTGTTGGAGTTTGTGGTTCACATTTTCAAAATTTGAAACTCACAAAAGAAAATACATGGTATGGACAACTTCACTTCAAAGAGATAATTTGAATATTTCTTGGTTCATATTATATTGTACACTAGAAGCAGTTGCGTCATAATAAAATATTTCCACGTTGATGATTCTTCCAAAAATGGAAAATTTAATCCAGGCAAAAATTTAAGTTCTGTTCATTCAAATTTGAGATAATGTGTTCGGGAAAGAGTATGGATCACAATCTTGATCCGTGGGGGACCCCTTGTTTGCATAAAAATAGAATATCAGAATAAAATACAATGGATTCTTTGATTAAAAAGTCTGTCCATTGTGAACTGTAGTATGCATTTGATAATTTTATGGGATTAAACTAATAGATAGAACTCAGGTGGGTTCAAAACAGGAATTCCACTTCTGAAACTCGTTAAAATCCAAATCTTATTATGAGCCTCAGTTTGACAAAGTAAATGGCATTATCCTTGAAACGTATAAAAGGACAATCAAATTCCTGGAAACTGTCATACATTGCACACCCTATATTTATTGTACTTGCATACATTCCCCTTATAATTATTTTCCTCAAGTTTTGGTCCCGTGCCCTTCATGGAAAATGAAAAAAATTTGGTTGCTGAGTAGGCGTCTGGGAACAAATTGATAAAATATTATGTAATATCGTCCTTATTCCGCATCAATGAATCCAAACAACTTTTGAACTCATGTTCCATGTAAAACTCAGTTTTACCAATACCTTTAGCACTCAAGTGAAGTTGATTAAAAGCTGAAGGACTTTGAAAGAAGCTTAAGTTCCCAAACTTTTACACTTTTTTTTTCATTTCCCCAGTTCTTATTTTTAACTTTGATTTATTTATTTACTGATGCAAACTAATTGGAATATGAGCTCTTTCAAACTCAAATTCAAACTTGTAATAAGTTAGGATTCTTGTTTCAATCTTGAGAATCTTGGTCAAATTAATTTACTCCTGTACAGCATGAGAGTCCTGGGATTATGTCTAATGGATTAGACATAAAACCGCGCCATAATTATACATACTCCGTTATACATAACGTTAGATATGGATTAGACATGAATTTTGCAGCCGGGCCAGCTAAGACTAAAAACAAAAGAAGCTACGCAACAATTCTATTCATGGTTTTCTTTAGGACCTATACAAATGGGGTCACAATTTAGTTTGTTTGCGTGGGTCGTGTCGGATTCAAATTATTTATCATTATAAGGATGTAGTGGGAGACACAAATAGAAAACAAGACGGAGTTCGTGGAATCAAATCAATTTCAATTGAACATTCAGACTAAACCAATAAGCCACCCACTCAAGTAGTAGGCCAAACAACACATGCCCACCCGCAATAAAGTCATCATCCGCAGACCGGATACTTCATAAACAAAACGAATGAAAATCGGTTAATAAAATCCTTCGGGCAGGGCCGGACTCGGGCTGCAAATAATCTATTTTCCATTAAAACAAACGACACGTGCCGTTGACATTGATTATCACTTTAAACTTACTATTGCAATTAACCCGGCTGGTATGAATGTATTGTAATAATTGTTTGGCACGTGGCGTGGGCAGAGGATTTTGACAGAATTCAAGATTACTTAACAATTGAAGCGTGCGGTTATTGTGTTGAGTTGCACCAGGTGCTCCTGAATTTAATGGGATTTCCTCCTTCCACAAAACTTTACAAGGCAAACCTTTGATTTGTCAATACAATCCAAAACTTTATTTCCATTGTTAAACTCTTCACTTCAATTTCCTTTTCTTTGGAATTGGTTGCAGGTATCCAAAGACTTACTTCTCTTTGATATTAGTAGCTGGAAAAGGGATAAAAATATATTTTTGAACTAAACTTTCCCCTCCTATCTTCAGATTTTATAATAATTTAAAGTATTGAATTATATACCATGTGCATGAAACATCTAATACCCATGGGTACCTTGCGAAATAAGGAAAATTTCACAATAAAAAAAGAGGCGAAAACGAAAGTTTCCATTTCGAGTGTCGCCTTGAATTTAATGATTTGAACTGTTCTGACCCAAAATGTGATGCAAGCCAGCCTGTGTCGTGTGTGGGTGTCACAAAAGTATTTTCTAAGAGGTTTTCCTTTGAATTTGATACATGATTCCTCAGATAAATGACACATTCGGATCACACAACTCTTGAGCCTGTTTTCCAATGTGGGAGTTTATAATAGGCTACATGATCTCCGAAGTTTGATATCTGCAGAGAAAACTTATCTCACATGCCAGTCAGATGCTTGTTAGGATATTTTTAGCTCTCCAGAGACCGAGTCAACCGAGTGGCTTGATACGAATCAAATTTCCAACACAACTTTTTAATTACTTCCATTATTATTATTTTCAGACGTCCTGGCGGTGCAGTGTTTGTCGACGGCGTGGGGTAGCAATCATCGCCCGTCGAGTCCAACCCGGAATTGAATCATCCGAAGCCCTGGAAGGGGTTGGATTTGAAACAACTGTTCAATCCGTTCGTAAATCCCCTGATTCCCGCCGTCTCCAAGCCGGAGGGCGAGCAGACTCCGAGACTGAAGTCCTTCTCCTCGCCCCCAAACCTTCGGACGTTCGACGTCACTCCGACGTCCCACTCCGTGACATTGCCAAATTCCAAGCTCAGGCCATTTCCGCTGCCACCTCTCAAAATGACTTGGGGGCATCACTTACCGTGGGAGCGGATCGCGGGCGAGCCAAAAGTAGTACAGAGCTCGGGATCCAAAAGGATTTGACCCCCTCAATTATTATCCCAAAAGAAATTGTCATTTCCAAACCAGGAGCGGAAAAAGGCGGGAAGAGTGGGAAAACGGGACCGGTCAAGAGACAGCGCTCCTATGAGCGTGGAGCTAGTGAAGGGAATTTAATTCTACCGGGAAATAATAGAGGGCGCCGTGCATCCTGTGACCTCCGCTCCATTGACCCCAGTGCCCTCAACCTTAATAATAATGGTGTGAGTCCGAGCATTACTCTGGGTCAAAAGGAAGGCTCTTCGGGGAGCGACAAGCATGACAAATCCGAACATCAGTCTCAAAATAGTTCTGGAAATCAGCATCATTCCTCCCATCAGCAGCATGACGCTGGAGGACAGTCAGGCGGAGGAGTGAAAAATGTCACCGGTGGGACCCCGGAGAGCTCCAATTTGGTCATTAGGAATGACACGCGACGGCGATCAGTACAAATGTAATCGCTAATGGGGTCTCATGTCTCTCATTCTCCCTTTCTTCTTTTTCTCATTTAATACATACGCTTTTCCTGTGCTTTCTCCTGTCTGCATGGCCTTCATCCATCTTACATCCTTCTATGACTGCACTGTCTCCTCCGTGTCCTTAACGCTCAATTTAATTCGATACAAACGGAAGGGTAACCCATATTTTTGTGGAGAGTTCATGTTTTATGCATTTTCCCAGCAGCGAGCCTGCGAACATCTGTTGAGTCATTTTCTTTGGCATCAAGTTTTTTGGGTGGAATCTCATACAATCAAATCCATTGAGTTGCAGAAATAACTTATTAATTCTGCAGTTTGGTCTTCTTGAGGACTAGCCGGCGGTGCTGTTTTTGTAGTAAACTGCCTACGCAATTACAGAATTCCGATATTGCTGTTCGCATCCTATCCACATTTCCAAAGAATTCTCAATAATTATATCTACTACAAAATTCTAAATAGGCATTGAAATGGGATTTGCCCGCCTGTTCTGATTGCTAAACAATTATTTGGCCAACTAGACTCTCATGGAAGTCTATACTAGCACTTGTCATACAGATTCCTTTGTATTTAAACATTTGGGCTATCTTATTTGGATTTGCTGTTAGCATGGATCAATAACTATTTCCGTTACTTTCAGTGAGCACATGAAAATGTAAATTCATGATAATCAAGTTGAGCTTATGCCAAAGGGAAGGGACGGACCAGACAATGGGATTTTCTCTAACCAAATGACAGTAATGGTTGTAAATACGGAAAGGGAACTGAATCTGAATCCCTCTTCAATCTGTTTTGCATTCCGGAGAATCTTGTTGCAAACGGTATCGTCACCTCACCACTCAACGTGAGCGCAGCGCCATGAGCTTAACACTTCGACAAACAAATTCACACCCAAAATCAGCCAGTTTGAAGGCAGGGAACTTCCCTCAGCTTAAATAGATTGTCATTCATTCCGCTGCACATTTCACTTGGATTTGAGGAAATCAGAGGGACTGAAAGTGAGAATAAGCTCTCACGCCCGTAGTGCGTCCTCTGAAAATGAGTAGGGAATTCAAATGCTTTCAATCATCCGCCTTAAAGTGTGGACTCTTCCCGCCTACTACATTTCTCAAGCAATGCTTTGAATATTCATGAAATTAGAATTAGTATGCAATGAAGGTGTTAGAAATAGAGTGTGAATAATCGTAAAAAGCATAACTTGAGCCAGTGCTAAAGTCCTATTAAACCTGGGGAAATTCTTTGGAAAACTATTTTGGGGACTCAAGAGCGGAGTACGGGGAAATCATGGTTCAATATGGTTCAAGTTTCTAGCATAGAATGCGTTGAATTGGCAAACTTTATCTGGTGCACATAGAAAAAGAATTTATTTGCGCATATGTATATTTACTCTACAATTTTCATTTTCATGTAGCTTTACCCCCAGGCCATTTCCTGCCATATCCTACAATTTCCATTTTCCTGTACCTTTGTTCAAAAATGTCCCTTTGCGTGGCGGCGGTCGTATTCGTGTCCTAGATTTCTCCCTATTCCAAATATTTTATATTTTCCTTCATATAATGTAAAATCCAAGCCAAACTTTTGAGTGTAACTTTCCCGGGCTTGGAATTTAATAACCTTGTAATATTTTTCAAACGCAGTTACAATAGTGGAACAAAAGTCTCCGCAGCTCCAAGGTCCTGTACATCCCTGGACACTGAAGGGCCAGGAGACCACAAGAATTCCACAGAGCCTCCGGCAATGAAACGGCAAGGATCCTCCACGGACGGTGAAGCCATTAAAATCGTGATCGATGACGTTGACTCAACTTCCGCGAAAGACAATAATAAAACGACTGACGTCTCCGGGATGAGGACTCGAGTTGTTCGCCTTCGTAGGGATGCACAAGATAGGGGCTACCAAAGTGAGTCAAACTCCCATCCATCCGTCCCCAAACCAACCCTGAAATCCCGGGAACCACATGATTTATATGTTTTCAACCCGTCACAAACTTATTTCCAGCTGACGCCACTCAGCGTTCCTCCCTTTAAGTTCCCACTCGAGCATATGAGTCTCCCAATTTGTACATTTCAAATTGTTTACAAAGGATTAAGGCACTTTGTAGGATTTTGAAACATTGTTCAATTTAAAAAATTCTAGCTCGAGGATTTGGACTCCGTGTCGTTGGTGGTTGCACAACAGCTCATGGGAATCCAGGCTACCTTCGGGCTCGAGTGGCTCGAGTATCCCCTGGAAGTGGAGCAGATTTTGCTGGAATCCGACGAGGTGATGTGGTCCTATCTTGGAATGGAATCAAACTCACCAATCTCACTTTTGAGGAGACATGTAAAGTTATGGATGCCTCAGGTGACACCGTGGAGCTCAACATTGCCTCTCTAGACAAGTTAGTCCTCTTATTGGTTTATTTATTGGCTAAAGTTCCTCATCCTTCCCCCCGTCGCGTCGTGTCCTCTTCCCCCTCCCTTCAAACTTCCACTGCATTAAAATCACTGGCAATAACAATAAACTAGTTTAACGACTTAGCTCAAGTTTCCTCCCTCACTGTCCCACTACCCGCCCTTTTTCCTTTGGACCGTACGAACGACCTGAACAACTGTAGCTTTTTGTGGTCGATCGAGCCTAAAATTTGTCGAATAAGGTTTCTTCTTGCTGGAAGAACCCTGCAAAGATCACCTGCACAAACAAGATGTTCGTACTCCTTTCGCACACAAGGACATCCCGAAGGGAAGTTGGGAGAACATATTTTTTGTTTATAGTGGCATGGCCGGGTCCAGATCCAAGTAACAGCAATTGATTCCAATCTCCCACGGTTTTATGGCTAGGATTCATGACTTTTGTAGTACTACTTTTTTGCAGGGTTGGAAATAAGGTTGTACATCATTGAATCTTGTCAAGGAAATTGCGTGGGAGAAAATAAGCGGATTTGGGTGGCTGGCTACACTAGCTTTATGACTTTGTTTGGAAAGTTTGTAGTGCATTAGCACAACTATTGCACTGCAATTACAAATTTTATTGAAACACAAACTTCGACATTGTTACGGTCAATCTTGACTATGGTGTGGGTTGGACTTGGACCACCGGAATTCTTGTACAATTCTGTACTATTTTCAGCCGCAGTATAATAATGTCCCTATTCAGATTTGACTTGCCAGCTGCAATGAAACCTGTTGAAGTATACGAGTAATTCCATGTCGGATCATTCGCTCTTCCCAGTCCCACTGGCACCCCATGAAATTGCTTGCCGTTTAGCTTAAACTCACTGATGAAACCCAAAAACCGCCTAAATTACAAAATAATAGGAAAAATGTCCGGTAAATATTAGCGTGTGAATGAACTTTTCACGTTATACCGAGAATGACAAAATTTGAGAGGAGTTCTAAGTCAAATGCTTCTGGTTAAATTAAGTGTACCACTGTTGCCTTGTAATTAGGTAGAAAATATGGGTGCTTTGATTATTTCGCAGGAGTTTCAGACTAAAGCAATAAAGCACACAGAACATCTAATTAGCACCCATTTAGCATTATTATTATTTATTATTACACCCATACTAGATTCAAACTCATACTCCTATACTAAATATACTCTTTATTTATTACTAGCATACCAGCACCAGCTGCTCTACTGTACATATTGCATTTCAATTTCAACATCACTCATGTTAATTTTTGCACATTTCAGTGACCAACAGCTGATCAATACTACGGTTCCAGAGAACGACAACAGTGCGGAGTGGGATGAGAATGCAGAAGGGGAATCATTAGCAGTGAATTCAGGTTAGTTGAAAGGCTTGGAGTTATTTGGTTTTAAATTTCCTCATTAAAGCTACCAGCTACATTTTACATTACTGCATATATACTGTCCATAAGCAAACATTCACGTAGGCGTGGACGTGCTGATGGATGACAACAAAAACGAATGATATCAATTGTGCTGCTAATGAAATGAGTTTGAGTTCCCTTCCTTTGTTTATGTTTATTTTGGAGAGTTGAGGAAGATTTCAGTATAGTTCGTCTTTCCTTCTGTTCCCGCCAAGTCCTCACTTTGTATTCTATTAGCAGGAGGGGGAGAGCGGACTGACAGGTCTTCTACGGCATCACCGACGCATCGCCGACTGCCTCGACTTCCAGTAAGTTTCCAGCATCCTTAATTTACTCCTTGTGTTTACATAACCTAAAACACAATGAACTACATTATTAATCGGTGGTGGGGTATTGCGTTGTTGGTGGTAAGGATTCTACGTTGTATTGTTTAGACTTGGGGCACCGCAGTGGTTGTAATTTTTAAGACTAGTTTGATACACACAAGGGTTATTGCGGAGAATCAAGATAGGAATTTTTATTTTCTGTCAATTCTATGAGGTTTTAATATTGTTGCTGAGAATTAATGGTTTGCGCACCCATAAAACAAGTTGATGATAGGAATCTTACCAATTTCCGGGTTTCAAGCAGTCGGGAATTGATCAAAGTTTGCCCTTCAGTCAAAATCCAATAACGAATGTGGAACGAGTTTATGATTGTGTCTCCTGATATCAAACTTGGACCATTACTGGAGTGTATTTACTGTACTATTTTGCCCGAGGAGAGGAATTCATATATACTTGTCTGTGTCAAGATTGACAATAAATAACGTGTGTGTACCGTTGTAGTAGTTTATGCCATTCGGTCGGATAACAATCCTTAATGTAGCATATGAATTCCAGGGAGAAGGAAGGATTCAACTTCGACTCTTCCATGATGAGATTCACAATACATTGGAGATTGCAGTCGTCAATATTGCTTTTGGTCAAGATGATAGTTCCACGCTTGATCTCAACGATATTGTCATTACTTTACGAATGTGAGTCACCATTACCTTTGATCTTTATAAAAGCTTTCAGCAGCTAGGTTGAGTTTCTTTTATCTTCAACCAAAAAATTTATTTTTCTTTTTCCAGAGGTGAAAAAATAGCCAACACAAGATGGAATCAATGCACTTTGTTCACTAAAATGAAGCCGGAGGATTTATTTGATTCTTGGTTGATTATGGAAATGGTGCGCGGGGCTGATTTCATTGGAGAATGTCACGTAGACATGGGGCGGGTGTCTTTGGATGATCGGCCTGTGTGGTTCCCATTCTCCAGTAAAGGGAGTTCATCTCACAGAGGGTCAATTTCCGTCATTCTTAATAATCCGGCCGGAAATTCTACACCGAGCGCTAGGGAATTGGCAAGGCGATTGCGCATGCGTGGTCTTGCGGCGGGTTCCCAGTCACAGTCAGGTAAAGTGTCTTTTAAATTTAAGTACCGGCCGATGTTGTATTGATTATAAAGTGTAATTAATTAAATATGTTAATTTAATTAATTAATTGAGCAGAGGATCAAGACGACAGTAGTGGCCAAAGTAGTCCTTGTGCTTCATCCCTTTTGCGACCTGAAGTGGCATGGGAAGTTCTAGGGACGTTGGGTCCTCCAGGGGTAATGCTCACATGTCGCTCTGCTCCAACTTCCCGCCGTGGAAGTGCCCAGTCGGACCGTGGGGTCATTGATGAAAACCAAGATGGACGTGGAAGTCTCCCATCCACCCCTCAAATGCCTCGCTCCTTGCCGCCATCCAGAAGAGGTTCCTTCGCTGTCGCCGTGGAAGAAGTCATTAATCGGAGTCGAAGAAGTGAGGATTTTATTTGAGTCGGTTTTCCTAATTAAGTAAACAGAAATTAAATTTTCGGCGCGGCCCCGACCTACTTTAACGTTGCAAACAGTTGTATGTAGTTGATGCGACGCAACGCAATGTTCGCAGGGCCAAGTGAAATGACATTAAGCAACCGTCATTGGATTGCAAACAAAGTCCTTCCCGCCAGTAGGATTTACTTCCCATTTCTCAGAATTATAGTGCCGGTCTAGTGTAAAGCAGGGAATAACTAATTGGGATTGGTAGAATCTAATTTGTGTTCAGTAGGCAGGGCTAATTAGACTGGGACGACATGGGAGAGGTGGACCTGAACCCACGAGCGAACTCCACTACCACTCATGCTCAACGCTGAGATTTATTTTGATGTTCGCAACACTTTGTGTTAATTACGACGCTTCCCATTCCAGCAATTCAATTTTCTTGGGGTTTTGAATGCAAAACAGTGCAGTGGAAACTCTTACAATTAAAATTTACATTTTAGTGGAGCAGCCGAATTTTGGAGTACAAGTACAAATACCGCACCGCTGTCGATTCCAACCTGATGAAATGGCAATTATGTGCAAGGACTTTGTTTGCAGTTAATTGGGTCATGAAATCGGGTCAAATCTGCAAAATTGGCCAGTCTATTTTAAGCATGTTTTAATTTTCCATTTTAATTATTTCCAGCATCCATTGTTCAACCCAGATTCCCAGATTCCCTCGGCAGATTGCTACCTGAGATTCCAGACAGTGATCGACCCGACCCGTCCATGATGCGAAATCGTCGTGCTTCAGCATGGAATCCTCGCGACATTGGATTCGATCGCCGAACACAATTTGAACGAACGGATTCACTTCACACAATCAACCCAGCGAGACGTGAGTAAATTTATCAATTTGAGATTCAGTGGAACTTTTTTTTCCTTTACGAACTACCTAAAACCCTAACGTTACGAACAATTCCATATTACAAAACGTATTTTATCTCACTGAGCTGAACCGTGACCGCGGGGATGGCGGAAGTAATTAAAACAGCTGCGGGAAAATCAGACAAAAGCTGAAATGAAAATCCGAAGGCTTTCCCTGATGTTTTTAATTGGTTTCCAAACAAAGTCTGTGATTTGACACAATGATCTTGATCAAAGGGAACCAGTAAGCAGGTACATCAAAGAGAACAATGGATGGAAGAATAATAGTAAGACTTTTCATCATGGAAACAATAGGGAGATGGATTGACATATCCTTTCGTTTCATTTATTTCTCAGTCAAGATAAGGGATCCTTGTCTATCTCTCCAGTTGGTATGCGGTATTTTGGCATTTGTTTGTAGTTTGCCGCAAGGAACGAATGAATCCATTCCGCCACGCCACGGCGGGAGGTAAACCCACGGAAACAAACTGAACTGAAGAATTTCACTAGACCTAATCGAGCCTTTGAAATTTTCAGCGAATGGTGAATAATTCCCGTGGTTTTGTTTCTCATATCTTGGTTTCCCGCTGAAGGGGAAGTTCTAAAGTTTTTCACGGAAATTTATCAATTTCCTGTCAGTGTTACTTTAGGAAAATCTGAGCATGTGGATGATAAAAATAGAGCCCACACATAGCCATGCCATAGTCACTTAATTTTACGAACTGGAGGGAAAACCTAAGAATTGTAGCAGCGGAAATTACAAAGTGGAAGTGACTTTGGTCATCTCTTTTTTTTTACTCCGTGCGTCATTTCGTTAAAAGCAAATATGTTATTTATAACTCTGTGTTCTTTTCTTCTAATTTAGGTACTTCCGCTGACTTCAGAGATTTTGGACCAGACGCAAGGAATCGACAACCGCCGAGAAAAACGTAAGACAAGAAAAATGGAGCTCTTATAAATAGAAATAGACGGGATTTGACATAAACTTGACCGCTGATGAAAATTTCATTTCCCGGATGCATTTAGTCTGACTTCCCTTCCCACCATCATCCCCTACCACAAAGACCTCCTTTCACTTTCCTGAAATACATATAAAATGCCACAAGCCATGAAACCTGTCTGTACGAAAGTGTCGTACTTGAAGTTCGCTCCATCAATTTAAGAGATTTCCCCCCGACCTCTTATTTTTCTCGTTTTACGTAGTACGAATTTTTTTTTGGGAGAAAGCAACGGGAAATGCGATTTCCCTCATCAAGTTCAATTAATTCTTTCATCCAATGACCTCGAGGCTAAGGACGTGGAGCAAGGCCTCACCGCATGTCGTCGAGCTGCGCACCACACACACACACACACTATTTTTCCCTGCCACTAATTTGAAACTAAAGACACACAATTTTAGTGCCCACGGGAAACACATGGAGGACGAAGGGCGGACGTGACCATTTACTCGGCCATGGAATTTTAGTACAACATAACATGACTCCCCCTGCCCACGGTAGCCCACAGTTAGTTGACTTGTGTCTTAATCCAACCAATAGACTCATGAATTATGCAGGACGGGGCTAGTCATTGACTCGAGTTGATGAGGAAGCCTCAAGCAAATGAATGAGGCAATGAAAAAGTAATGAGGAGTTGAGGCAAGGGCGAGGCGACGCCTTGATGAAACCAACCCTCTTCCTTACGTCGGTTTAAGGCCTCGATGATTTTATTTTCCCGCCAAACTTTCTCTTGGCATCGGCATCGCACGGCATTAAACATTTAGTGCTTACCAGAATCGAAATTGTTCAACCACAATTAATGGTATGCACTTATGCGTGAAGATAACATCCTCGTTGGCTTAGGCGACTACTAAAAGAAGGTGGTAATTTCTAATTTCCTAGTTTAAAACATTCTAAAATTCTGGAAAATGGAATCCGGGTTGTTTGTTGAGTCCTCTTAGAAAGTTTCAACTATTTATTCTAAAAGTTCAAATTTAATGCCCTACATGGCTTTTCAATAGGGTACGACATTATAAAATTGCATTGTTTTTCCTACCTACCTGCCTCTCTGTGAACAACAGTCGTACTCTGCATTTTTAGATTTGTATTCATCCCGAATCCCGATAATTGCGTTCAAGGCAGAACAATGGGGTTGAGCCGGAGAGATGAGATTGTCTTGTGAAGCAGGAAAGCCATCGGAAGGGACTTCCATTGTCTCCGCCGACCCCAAGAATGTGATTTTCAGAAGAAGAATCTGCAATCTGCAAAGTAGTGGGAGGCTTCGGATTGAAGGAAGGATTTTGGCCACTGTGCTTAGCACTGGTTTTAGCTTTTGTGTTGGGGATGTGAAGCACGTAAGCGTTATCTACGTGAATTGCCAACCAATAACACCTTCAACAACTTCTTGTCAATCTTTTGAGACCAACGGAGAATTTGAAACTAGATCTTAGAATAAAATTGGATTCGTGTCATATCCGTCGTAAAACGAGGTTAGACTTCTTCAAGGCGGGAAATGGGAAACGAGATTTATTTCCTGGGAGTGGGGTATTGGGGGTGGTTAGTGCTTGGCGGGTCCAGGAAGCAATTCCGATGCAAAGTAAAGGATCTTGTATATTCGGAAAACAATACAATTTGTGGGGAATATGTTCAAAGAATTCTTAGGGTCTAATCATAGTGCACTCCTAACATAATTGAGTGATTCCGTTGTTTTTGCAATAAATTTTACTTAATAATGAATGCTGGAATTAGAAACCTAGAGGATAGCCTATCATTTATTCTCCGCTTCGGAATTCCTATTATTTTAGAAGGAAAACAATCAATTCCAAAATGGCGATTTTAATCTCGAATCCTTACATTGTCATAACCCGCATTATTCTGAGTTATAAAGAAATCCTCACGATTTTGCTATTTGTGCCATACTCGTGGAAAAGAATTGGTGGCATTTGCGAATATTTGATTTTGATGGCTACACAGTAAGTGTCCACTTACGACCAACTTCCCCACAATCAAGTTCCGCCTTTGTTTCCACAAGTGGAAATCCCATGCAACTTGAGTAGGAAAAGTTCTAGCCGAGGTACTTCACAATTAACGAGGATTAGCATTAGCATATTTCCAACTCAAATCACACAAATTGACATTTCTCATCATTTCGTACACCAAAACACAACATTCATTGCGCAACACATACATACATACCAACCAATGCCAACGCATGTGTTCGCCACCGAACAGTGCCATACTCGTGGAAAAGAATTGATGGCATTTGCGAATATTTGATTTTGATGGCCACACAGTAAGTGTCCACTTACGACCAACTTCCCCACAATCAAGTTCCGCCTTTGTTTCCACAAGTGGAAATCCCATGCAACTTGAGTAGGAAAAGTTCTAGCCGAGGAGGTTAAAGTTGAAGTTTGGTGAGTTTTATGGGGCTCCCTGGAAAAGATCCACCTCTGGAAAAAGTCAGTTCGTCAGTTCCCCTCTCCGCTTGACGGACTTTTGGAAAAGTGAACAAATAGCAAATGCTGAAGAGAAAGCACGACGACTACGAGTACAAGGGGAAAGGGCAAATACGAGTCAACTTGATTACGTCATCCCGTCCTGGCCGTGGGAAAAGCGCCGCTTGTCGCTTCTTCTGATACATTTGCATTACACGCATTGATTTGTAGTCTCTCGTCCCGCCTCCCCAAACAGTTTCTACTAAACTACAAATACTAACATGCATTTTGAGGATGGTAAACACTAAGCCTCCCTCAGTCCCACGGACCAATGGACATGCACACAAAAACGCGATTACTTTCCCTTCTCCGAGTCGATTTATCCTGTGTGTACTCTGGCATTGCCTTTGCTCTTCAAAATGATTTGCTTACGCACGGGCGTACACATGGGCCATTATGGATTGACAGGACGAAGTGAAAGCTACGAATGGGATCTGAAAGGAGTGTGAATAATGTCCTGGCATGGCACAGTCGGAACTATGTATGTATGTATGTACTACACAATGTTTTTGGATTTATTTTCAGGACAGAATCAGATGAGAGTTGGAGACAACAAGCCCCGCAATGGGCTCCGAGGGAATGAACACCCACCACGACTAACGCATACCTTTGAGTTTAACATTTGTGTATGTCCCGAAGTCCTCGAAGATGATGAAACGGGAAAGGCAGCTAGTCGTAGTCCTTCTGACAGACGTACATACATCGGTTGCGTCCTCCACTTCCAAATCAACTCACACATGACTGCATCCACTCAACCAACTCCAAATCCAAATCGGAGGCTGCTGATGGTTCGACGTCGTCGACTCCAAGGGGAAGTGGACGGACGGTGACTTATTTTAGCGCTTTTCTCCGTCGTCATCTGCAAATCCATTGTCCTCCTTTTCCGGGGCCCTTTCCTTCCCTACTGGCGGTGGAGACTTACGTACATCGCTTTTGTACTTCGAAAAAGATGGGCTATGGCGGTACATTCAACTCCGTGATTGAAAATACTACATCTCCAGCCGAAGGCAACAAGCAGGTATTCTCCCTATGTGATGCGACTGGATAAAATCGGGCAACCCGCAAATCTTGAATGAAAATCTAGAGCCCTTGGTGCAGCAACCCAGCACAAAAGTTGAATTGGTAATTCTAACTCGAAGGGAAGGAGTTTGGGGCGGACCGGGAGAACTTTACTTTCACTTGCAGAATGGAGATGCAGCGTATTATGTATCTCTGGGCCCCATCGTCCCTGAGTATGAGAATCGAATTCAATTGAGTTACGTTACACGGGGGGTGGTCGGATATCCTATTCGAGCAGTGAAAGCACTGTCGGCTTTTCCCTAATAAGATTCACCAACCACCCTTCAGCCAAACTAGTTCAACTTCCTCCCTCCTCAGTATGATTCACCCGATAAAATATGGAGCGTGAATGGATGGGAATTCTNACGGGGGGTGGTCGGATATCCTATTCGAGCAGTGAAAGCACTGTCGGCTTTTCCCTAATAAGATTCACCAACCACCCTTCAGCCAAACTAGTTCAACTTCCTCCCTCCTCAGTATGATTCACCCGATAAAATATGGAGCGTGAATGGATGGGAATTCTGTACCGATTTGACAAGGAGGAGGGCAAATCTTGCTGCGTAATTCATACTATGACGAACCAGTTGCTTCCCCCACGTGCTATTATTGTATTCCTAACGTACTCCCACCCGACGTTGTCTTTGATGGTTAAATACTAGTTCAGAATTAATGCGTAAGGCTCCGTCAAATGAAATTCTATTGTATATAATTACGGAATGTAAAGTCTGGATACCCATCTAATCAAATACAATATAAAGACATGTCACAAATGAGCTTCACATCACCACACGAAGAAAAAGTACATATTCAGCAAACACGTATGTTACATTTTTAGACATGTATGAATGCTCTGAGAATAATTTGCAGGCTTATACGGACATACTCCAAAACCCCAGGTGTGGGGGAATGGGGGGGGGGGNACTTTAAAATGATTTGAAATGAGGGGTCGAGGGCCCCCACACCCACCCCTTAAACATGTGTTTTGCGCACCCAAGGCACACCCACCCTGGGTGTCAATTTTGACCTCTGAGGTGGGGGTGCACCCAATAGGACCCAAAGGGGTTTTGGAGTATGTATACGGATTTCCAAAGCAATTGCCTACCTCAAATAGTAAAGCACACATATAGAAATCCACGCGCAGATTTTGATTTATTTTTGAAGATTGGTAATCCGCTATTTTAATGGAAATCTTTAGCCCACCAGCAGGCTTTAGGTTTGTCACGTCTACGCAGCCGAGTAAAGTAAAAGCGAATCTCCTACAATTTTGTGAGTAATGGGCCCGCGAAGCAGGTTAAATCCGAAGTCCGCGCGGGATAGCAAAGTGCCTCGGATTATACGAGAAGAGCAGTCAGTAATTACCCGCCAGAAAATAGATTAATTGTTGGACGACTCTAAGGGAAAATCACCGAAAATAAGTTGTTTACTTTTTGGAAGAAATAGGCTCTTGTAGAAAAAATTAATCACCATTTTAAGCTGAAATCAATTAAATGAGAACACACCATGCACATTCTCACAAAGTTGGAGCTTGTAGCCTTGATTCTTGTCATTTATCTTTGTTTCAAACATAGACATGATTTCTTAAAGGTCGTAAACAGGAGATTTGAAAAGATCAAAACGGATTAGGAAATTCCAGGGTAAATAAAAGAAATGAGTCTGGCTGTAATCCCCCCCCCCCCCAAATAGTTCACACGCTGCCAACTGCCAAGAGAATTGTATTTTCGCTCTTTTGTGGAGTAAACATCATCAAAATTCTTTCCAGATGATAAATTTTGGTTAGTCCGGGGGCCAGCCAAGCGTTTTCTTTATTATAAAGTAAATGCCACCGATTTTCAATGACAAGATTTATGTTTTGACCTCTACCGAAAGACCTTAATCCTAGTATATTTTATCAAGACGCTCAATCACTGACGAAAAGCAACAGCTTACTCCTTCTTGTGTTCACTTGAATGTAAAATTAGGAATGGAATTCCATTCTACGCCGTTAAACGATGATTAATCCCAGTAACAAGTGACAAAAATCCAATCAATCAAACGGAGGTATTACGCACATTTAGCTCCAGCTTGGAGAAATAATAGAGCTAACTTTGCTTTGAGGAGTAGAGCTAAGAAAGGTGTAGGAAATAGACTAATGGACGGCGTAGAACCATCGAAGGAGAAATGTCCACCCTCGTCGCCCACCCAAGTGTAAATTTTGGTGAGAGCCAGAAGTATGATTTGAAAAAGGAAAATAGGATCCACTGTGTCGAAGTTTAATGTGAGGGATTAGACAGACCTCTGCACTTTACGACGATCATCTGGTTGGAGTCTAGAAATCCCACTCCTCCATTTACATTACTAACTACGACTTTGAAATAATGACACTGGATATTGGTTTGATGGTCGATACAGTCGTGATTTCAAACACAGTAAAATTTAACATTGAAGTTTGAACCCTTCAAATCTCCCATTAGATCCTGTTCTGCACCACAAAGTTTCTTTTAACAAAGATTTTCTTTTTCGTAATTTGACATTTGAAACTTCTGGGGGGACTGGCGATGAAGTTTACAACTAAAGGAATGAATACTTGAGATCTTTGCAGATGGGATTGAATTCCCGCGTCCTTGTCCCACAGAGGAAAGCAAATGATCAGAGTTAAAAGCGACGAGCCCAAAATTGATTTCTGTCCCGTCAGAATGCACAGGACGAAACTTTCAAAGTTTCTAAAGTTGAAAAAGAAAATTTTCATTTCAAACTGCTCAAGAACAGACTTTTTCTTTTCGTCCTTTTCCTTGGATGGGGGGACTGGCGATGAAGTTTACAACTAAAGGAATGAATACTTCAGATCTTTGCAGATGGGATTGAATTCCCGCGTCCTTGTCCCACAGAGAAAAGCAAATGATCAGAGTTAAAAGCGACGAGCTCAAAATTGATTTCTGTCCCGTCAGAATGCACAGGACGAAACTTTCCAAGTTTCTAAAGTTGAAAAAGAAAATTTTCATTTCAAACTGCTCAAGAACAGACTTTTTCTTTTCGTCCTTTTCCTTGGATGGGAAAGCCGGGAGTGGCATTTCTTCATTGGGCTGATCTGTGGTAGATATGCATTTGAAACTCCAACCACAACCAACGGCGGTTCTTCCTATTGTGACGTGTCCTGAAGTTGAGGAAAAAGTTGTCTATTGTACTCGAATGCTCATTTTCCATTATCTTTTGTCGCTTTCACGTGTCTCCATTTTCTCAATTTGCTTGATCGCTTCCGAACCGGATTTTTTTTGCGGAGCTGAAGGAAATTCTTTTGTGCATTTGAAATTAACTTTGCTTTCTGATGTATGGGTGGTTGGATTTAAAAGTGAGACAAATTGGATAGATGCGCTACCCTCAGCGATTTTGTAGACAGTTACATAGTTGGCACCTTCCAACTTTTCTGCAAATTGGGACACATTTTAGCTATGGAACTTATTATGTTGATTGTCAGAGAAGGACTAGCTTGTAACTTTCCGATCCAGAATTGACACGCATTCCAAAATTATTCCAAGGTTTGTAGTTTGCGTTTTATATTTGGATAGCAATGTTAACTTTTGATTTGGGAACTCCGCTGGGAAGCAGGGAGTGGGTTCAATCAATGCAAACATGAAAGAACTTTTCCTTTCCGTTTGATGTGATTCCAGAAAGATTATATTTTTACATCAATTTAATCCAACCATGTATTATATATCCTGGAGAATGTTGCAAATCTTATTTACAGGCGAAGATGGAACCCTTTGATCTCTCAGATAACAACCTGTTAGAGTAACGGATCAATTTATACAGGAGTCCCCGTTGTCATCAATTTCGTTGAGCCGTAGCCTACGAATCATCAGCTTCACTGCTGTTTGATGTGTGGTTGGGCATCAGACAAGATTAATTGTAACATCCCACGCAAAGGGTTCAGATTGAGCTGTGCGACCCTCATTTGTGGCTCCATTTATATGGATATTTCTACACAAATATTTGAATATCATTAAATTCATTTTGGAGGTCCGTGTCTTGGGGTTTGGCTTTCCTTTCACATGAAAGGTACTATTTTCCAGCTTTTGGATGATGAGGAGCAGTTTCTGTGGTTTAGACATGGATTGAGGTAACTGGGACGAAGTATTTTTGCAATGCTTTCACCACTTTCTCTTCTCCACCGCGGAAAATTCTTCAAATACGGATTGTCAACTTCACATTAGATACACGCGCTTCACATAATTATAAATCTTAAAATTAGGTTGCATTAATTTTCATTTGCAAAAGTCATTTGGGTAGGACGGAGAGTGGGTTAATTTTAATTAACATATTGAAATCTAATTAAGGAAATAGTTGAAATGTAATCAGATAAGCCCCACTGTGTATTCAACTGTTTCCATAGTTACATTCAACGCGGGAACCCCTCTTCATTATAATTTCTGAAGCGGCTCTTCTCTCTCCTCATTTAATGTTGTTGTTTAGCGGTACTCTGAAGTTCATTTCCAGTTAGAAACGGCCATCCATGCTCCTCGTTGGATTTCAAGTACGATGGCGGATGGGGACCCTCACTAACTGAGTTTCTAATTATAACGGATGGCAAGATTGGAGCTGGTTGGATTCTCGTTCCGTGGTCTAGTCTTGCAGCTGTTGCCTCTCCTTCCCTCTTAACGCTAATTCTTATGTATCCTCAAGACTAGTCCATTAATTTCCCTCTTGTACCTCATCATTCCTCTCCGATGCACTTTCTCCTCAGTGAAACTTTCTCCTTTTGCCAAATGAGCCCCCTTTGTCTCCTGTGTCTGTGTCTCCTTCTTCCAACTCTCAGTCAGTCAGTAAAAAGGGGGCGAAGTCTCGCTCCCAATTCAAGTTCCCAGTCCCGAAGTTGAAATGACTTGGATTACATTTAACCTAATTTACTTGCAAGGGTGGAGAAACCTATGATTAGCAGCTGACAAAGTTAAATACAGCCGTCTTCGATGTGGTCGTGCTTGATAATGCATCCGATGCATGTACTATGGTTGGATTCAGTGGAGTGTTAGTTTAGGAGAAGGCGGAGGCAAGTCCTTGATGAACTATTTTCAAGTGAATGAATTGTCTTGCATTTGTTTAATTTGGGGAGGATCAGGTCCTTCCTTATTCCTTTACAGTAGATGAACAGGATTTATGAGGTTGACCGCATAAATCAAGTCGTTTCCCTCACCCCCTGTGTTGTGCGCTAAGACAACGCTTATATAGCGTTTGGCATAGGAAATTACTGTAGGATAAAATCTGTACAAGAGATCTGCCTGTGGAGTTGATGACAAATTGTTGTTTGCACAAGCAGATTTGCAATGGAATTCCCACGTATGTGTTCAAGCTTTGCTTTGATGTTGACGGCTTGGAGTTGACATAGTGTTTTTGTTTGCTAGAAATCTAGTAAATTTTAAGCTGAGCCGTTTCATTGTTCTTGTGCTTCTCACGTAACATTTTAAAATTTAAATAGTAAAAATAGCGTAGTTTCTGGACAAGTATGCTTTTGTAGCAATTCAAATAAGGCATATTGTGGTCTTGAATTATTTGGAGGAGTGTGAGAAAAAAATCTAAGGTTGGCGTGGATGAGTGCATGTGCAAAATTGTAATATCGCAAGGAATTTGATTTATTCCACCGCACCGAAGAGCTAGTTTTCATAACCTACGCCTTGTATTTGGCCGAGCGTGTGGAAGAGTTGATCCTGCCTGGAATTCATAAAACCATTTCCCCATATTTTTCCGCAGTAAAGCCTGATTTTATTATGCGCACAAATTGCGGTCGTTAAAGCTAAGCTAGCCAAGCATGTTATTATATGGTAGAAAACTAATGGTAATCTGTTTGTATTTCCGAGACTGATGGCTACGATTACGCAGTTCGACGGGATGGGAAATGATTATGAAAAAATACATAAAAAATCTTGATGTGTATTTTATCACACTTGGTATTTTCCGCCGTCCTTTTACTGAAAACCCAATTTTTGGTAAGCTGGAATGATTTTATTTCTAATTATTTTTGATGACATAACTTGTTTTTATGCTTTCTATCGTGTTGGTTTTCCAAGAAAGCAATTCTGAAATACTTCTTGTTCTTGAATTCAAGTAAGGGAAGGCCGCATCAATTTTTATTTTTCATCCTGACGTCAGGTCGTAAAAACTTGGACGCTAGAAATTTGAGGTCGAGGAAGTTTTTAAGAGATTTCCTTCCTTTTTTCTCTTAACCAACTCACACGGGAGATGAAGTACAACCCGTTATGAGGGTATGATTCACATGAGTGAATTCTGCACTATCCGAAACCGAAAAACTGAGAACTGACCAATGTGAAGTTTGAGCAAAAAACCTTCATCTTCTTACTCATTTTAAGTTTACGTGTAGCTCCTTCACTTTGCATGTCATTTCCTTCTACTGTTTTTAAGACGTTTGCCACTTGCATGCTGTGCACAATTGTATTTTTAGATCATGGGGTTTTTTAAACATATACTCTGAAGTTGAATCCTATGGTGTTTTAAATTAATATGAAACCTTTTAATTTTACTACATAAATAGCATTGCAATCCGTATGTAGGTAAACACACTGAGCCCAAGCCAGTGTCCTTCATATGTGTTTTTTTGCGCATCGCAAATAAAATTGAGACGGAGGTCCACTCGAAAACTGGGGCCTAATAGCTGACAATCCAAATTTCCCGAGCTCTTGCGTCATTGCTTTAAAAAGGGAAAAGAAATCTTGCGAGGTTTTAAGTGTAAAGGTGACGCCTGGCTTCCCCCCTCTTTATCTATTGCTTCCTTGAGAAAAGCTGACTGACTGAAAGTGGTGAAAGCAAAGTGAAGAACCAAAATCGATTTCATTTCTTTTCATTAAGTATCTCTCGACCAGAAAGTGAGGGATGAAGAGATCGAAGTGAAATACAAATACGACAGGACTCGGACCGCAATCCCTTTGCTCATTATTTGCTTCTGCGAACACTTGAGATTTTTAATACAAATTTTGCTTTCCATTAGCGTGGATCAGATGGCACGTGGATAGACTCCTGCGATGTATCATATATCAAATTATGCCAATTGTCGCTTTTTTGAATTGAAAGATCTAACATTTCACAATCTGCTGGGAGCGGAAACCCGAACCGACTACATCATATCAAACAGAAACGGAAAATATCGCCTCCTTTTATGATTACGCTTTTTTGATATCAAAGGGAATGCAGGGTTTAATTACATTTCATTCAAATCATAAAAAGCATAGTAGGAAATTCAAGCAGGATGCACACTCTTTCGTATATGATACTTGATAGCAGCAAATGTGACGTCAATTCATCCATTGCCTTCTTCAAATTGTATATCTTTAAAAATTGTAAGTTATCATATCTTGCATTCACATTGTAGAAATCTTCCTCCTACCAGCTTGTGTAGATTTTAAAGTGAAAGTCATCTATTTCCACACGTTCCCATTCAGTGGATTTGGGAAATAAAATCCAAAGCTAAATAAATTTTTTTGCACGAGGGAGTTGTTAAAACCTTGGGATTGCACTTTGAAACTTTGTGTATGAAATGAAGCCAATGATGTGACTTGACTTGAGAAAAAAAGTTCATGACCGTCATCCTCCTCACACACAGGCACTCATCAAGTGAGTTTAATTTATGGAAGCAGTCAAGTGAGAACTCTTTGGAATGCCGCTCTTCATTTCTTATTGCCCTTCCTTCTCGCCTTCCAACTCATCGCTAGCACTTCCCACGACCCGCCCCTCAACTTTCACTTCAATTTCACTTCCTTCCAAAAGCGGGGAACCATGTCCAACTCTATTGAGTACGTAACGTACGACCCGGAGGAGTCTTAAGCTATTTGCCCCTCTGAATATTACACGTACGCACACACTTTTAGACGGGGAAATGGGATGCGAGCAGTAGTAGACAAGTTTAATCTAACAGTCAAAAAGTGGAAAGTTGAATTCTTCAGATAGTGAGGTAAAGAGGACTGGAATAAGATAGTTCGCCTTGGAAAAACATTTGCATTTTCGTTAATTTACATTGGAATTATTTTAATTTCAGCATGTGTTTGTGTTTGTCTTCTTTTAGAACCCCTTTCTTGCGCTAATGCACTTTTGGAATTTAATAACCCTGGATTTTTTTCTTGCGCACCAAGTTTCTTGCTGTGAAATATGACATGGTACATAGTTTGTCCGTTATAGAATTCGTGGTAGACTTACTTCCTCATCTCTGCTTGGATTTGTCAACTGATTGTCACGACTTAAGTGTGACATTGACAAAGGTCGTGTCATTAACATGAAAATGTAAATATATGTACATAATATTAATTGTGTGTTTACACAATCTTGGGTAAGTCTACAGAGTACAGTCTAATTTCAAGAATGACAGAGACAAGCATATCACTAATATGTGCTTAGTGTAAGGAATGAAAGATGAGATGTATAGGCGGAGATTATTATTAGTTATCACCTGCATTCAGCATTTTGCATATAATAGTTAACTTATATTTTTTTGCTGACGGAATTATTTTGCATTCCATTCCCATTGTATTATCCATGTATGCACTGTGCACCACTTCCGGGAAAGTGTTTTACCTGCTAGCACTCAAGTAGTCAATTATAGACAAGAGTCAGCTATCAGTCAGGACGTGCCTATCTTGTTTCCTTCAAAGTAACAAGAAGATGACTTCGAGAAAGCCCTGAGTATGTATCTAAATTATTTCTTTGAACTCCTGTGAAGCTTACACATTGAATCGGCACGAAGGAAAAGAAAGAATGGTGAGCGAAGCGCGGAGACACAACAAGGATGATCTTTTTTTCTCTCCATATGTACAAGTAAGTCCCCATCCTCTCGGTCCATAGAGTTTTTAGTCTTTCATTGTTCTAATTCTGGACTCAATCAATAAGATAAAGGACAAGGAAAAGTAAGGAAAACTTGGGTAGCAGGAAGGTAATGTAAGGATGGAGTACTCGAGGCTACATCATGCCTACCTCTAACTCCCATCTCTGCCTGTTGAGATAAGCGCGGATACTGATGTTTTATTTCTTTCACTGAATCAACTCATGTGAAATAATGAAGTCTTCATCCTTGGTTTTTTCCACTCTTTACTTTTTTCACTTTCTTGAGACTTTCTTCCGAATCAAATCCATTATTGCCTTCTCCCCTTACCTTGTGTCTCCGAGGCAGTGGGATTCTGCAGTGGGACATGCACTACAGCATCCGGGTATTGGTAAATCCAACCAGAAATGGATTTGGTTTGCCACAACATTACCGGCACAGTATTCAATCCGTAGTCTAGTGGTAGTTACATAAGAATTAGGTTGATGGAAGAATAGAAATAAGAATGAAAGTCTATCCGTGCACAGACCTGTCCTTTGCACGTAATAATATATATCAATTTATTATTTTTTAGGTTTCTCTTTGTGTGCCCCTTTTTTGTTGTTTAATTGGTGAAATGGAATCCAAAGGGCTTTTCTTTCGAATCGCGCCCTGCTTTTGAAATGAGTGGCTGAGCTCTTTGCGCTGCTATCAATAATGTGCTTATATATTTAAGGACATTTCTAATATTTCTTCAAAATATGCAGGAGAGGATAGCACTGATTAAGTCTATATGCCGTTGTAGATTTATTTAGGGAAATATTCGCTCGCAGATTGTAAATTACGGCTTTGCTTTGCTGGTACTTTGATTATAGTAAATAATTGCTTTTAGACGCACTGGAAACACAGAACAGAATATCATAGGCAGGACTTACAAAAACATGAGCTTTTTCTTGGAAATTACACCAGGTTCAATACTAGAAAAAAAAGCACTCACATGCACTCGAGCACTTAAACTGCAGAATTCGTTTGTAACATATACAATGTAGTCTAGCTGCACCTTAATCTAGTACTTGCTGTCATTAAAATATATTTCTACTTTATATGGGATCTGAGTGCAGACACAGAGTGGAGCGAACGCTGTGATGCAAAATATGTACATACTTTTTAGTTAAGATAGGAAGACAATACAATTAAGCTTTCGTAAGCCTTAGAATTGTTGGCTGCATGAATTTCACCGATTTTCTCAGTGTAGCAATTTATCAAGTGTTTTTGGCTTTGTATGATGCAACATGCGGTGGATTAGATGATTAATGGGGGCCCTGCTGCTGGTGCTACTCAAATTCTATTTACTGTAGCAATCCTCCTTTGTAGTTGAGCTTTCTGTGTGAGTAAAGGGATAAGTAGTAGTAAGTAAGGCAAACCTAGGGAATAAGGCACAAACTATAGCATACATACATTTCTCGTACTTAAAAGACGTAATTTGTAAATATACAATTCGAAAATTGCTACTCGACAATCAAAGGTGTATAGGGGAAGGACTGGATTCATAAAAATAAGGATCTGGTATTTCTTACTAGGTATAGCATTTCTTGTTGTTAGTCAAGGATTTCAAAATAAGAAAGGAGTTAGTGTGTTATTGAGTTTAGAGCATTTTCGTGCATTTACGTTTAAATTTAAAATGAACAGCTACGAAGTTGGACCGAAGGACTGTTTAATTTCGCCACAAATTTGACTATCCCTATGCTATGCGCCTGGAAGCTCCGAAAGGACTAGTAATGGGATTACCATGTATTAATTTTGAAAGCTTCGTTTATAAATTGAATTCTATAAATCCCGTGAGAATTTCAACCCAGACGCATGTGCTCACACATGCATAAATCTAACTATGGCAGCGGTTGGAATGTAGTTACTGAACTACTAGAAATTTAGTACAAAACGAAAGAAAACTGTCAATTTTGGATTTGTGGCAAGTTTAGCAAAAGTGAAAGTGTGAGTGAAGGAGTTGCATTTTGACTTGGAGCACTGGAAAATGTACAACTACAAAAGCTCTTTTTATCTGTACAGCACGTAGATTAGAATATTTTTGCTGGGCGTAATGAAACAAGGAAATTAAGTAGCGCTTCCATATTTTTGTGTGAGGATTTCATAATATAAGGACAAGGTTGCGCGCAGTAAATCCAATATTAATCAAAGGACAGGGAGGAAATTTGAAAGTTTTGAAATGGGCAAAGGCAATTTGAATTATAATTTCCTGTTGAGTAACTGGGATAAAGGATGGAAATTTCTCCGAGTTGAAAGCGAGCGAGGATGTGAGAATGAAAGGTGTGCTGCTGAAATGAGATGAAATATACGACATGAACGCCTGCATTTTCGTCTTCTTCCATTCTAGCCTCCGTGATTTAACAGAGAGTGTTCATTACAAAATGATCTTATGCTTTCCCCCGAAGCGTCCTAAGAAAATTTAATCAAGGAATTTTCTTTGTTCAAATAAAGGACTCACCCCCTTCTTATTTTGCCTCGCCTTCTTACCTGCGAATTCGCACTATAAGCAAAGACTTATTTGCATTTCGCATAATACACTATACACTAAAGTGTGTTGCAGCATCCCAATATATTCTTATTATCTTGAAGGGAAGCGGAATGGAAAATACAAATAGAATCTGAGCTGATGATTAATTCGAGATGAAAGAACAAACAGTACAAAATGCAGAGCCGCTATTTTTGGCTTAGCGCTTGCTTCATTCCAAACTTTGGTGGCAATAAACCAAACAAGAATTATTATTCAAAGGAATTTTAATTATGTTTCCCGGAACCCGACTGATGCATTCGAGTCAATTCGGGATTCTCGCGTTGCTTCGGTTTCTACCACACAAATAATTTAATGGACACTGGGTCGGATTTGCAAATTGGGTCAAATCAAATCTGAAACTGAATATTGAAATATTTCTTGAGATGTTGTTTAAACGCTGCAAGTCAGTCTCATGTTTCATTGCATTGCTCACAACAATATTTAAAATAATAATACTATAATAGTCGGATTGGCTTCTTCTATTGCGAGCCCCCAGAAACAAACCTTAAAGATAAAATTGTAAAAAATTCCAACAAAAAACTTTCAATTTCCACAGGAGACCCAACTAGTCCCGAAATGAAAAATTCGGGAAAGGAATTAGTAGGCGAGTTGGTTGAAATAATCAAGAAGGATGAATCCCACAGGAGAAATCCGGGGAACTAAACTATCCTCGTGCGCTTTCAAAGTAATATTTTTCTGCCTTCTTCGCGAGTGGCCAAAAGATATCTTTCCCCGAAACGGAATTCGCTTTTACTTACTCCATAGCACATGTGCCGCGCTTCCGTTCTCTTATTCATTGGCAAACACATATTACATGGGTTAGGCCGGATTAAATATTAAATGATTCCACAATTCACGAAGTTGTTGGTACACGACACCCTAATTGAATTTCTCTGCCGAATTTGATACGTAAAATATCAGTAGTTCCAAAAAAAATAAAACGCTCACATTTTGGGCGCATAATTTGTGATTCAAATTATGCATTACAGGTTCCCCAATTCCAAATGGTAATTACAAACCTAGATACGTGTTAATTATGGTCATATAAAAATAAGCATATCTTGATAGAGCTAATTCCGACGATTTTGCGAAGACTGAAGTCTTATGCAAAATTCACCCCATTATTGTGCAGTAGTTGAAGATAAGGTAAAATTAGGTTAAAATAATATATTATCATGACGTGCAAAACCCCACCTTGTACCTTTTACTCCAACACCCGCATACATTAGCGAAGGCCATTGAATTGTCGCATTTAACTTTCGTGCGCTACTAAGTAGATAGGCGGAAATAGGTGATAAGAAATCCATAGTTTTTGAATGTTATAAAGTAACAATGCTGACCGAGAAACAAAGTCAATGTATTGAAGGCAGAATAGAAACCTGAACCATTCGTTAATTAGTACTTGGCGTTGTACTAAATCAGAATTAGTTTAAACGTCAATGTTGTTATACGTGTTTGTGAAGCATTACTATGTCGGCTATCAAAAATATCTATTGTAAATAAATTATAAGGTTTGGAGATGGCGAGGTGGCTGATAAGATGTTAAACTAATAAACTATATTGTATTGTGTGGTGAAGAGTTCTAACACAGTTATGTTTGATGATTACACAAGAGAAAAAAGTTGTTGGAATTGAGCTCATTTGAATACTCAGAAAAGGACAAGCTGAAGATATGAAATTGAAAGCACAAGAAAAAATTCACACGGAACGGTGTGATTCTGTAGGGGAGCACCAGCTGCATGCTGCACAAGACATGCTGAAAATATCACATAATATATGAATTTAAATGACTAACTGTGAAGGTGACACAGAGCCAAGTAGTGCCAGTCAGTAAGATAAATAAAAATTACACCCTGGCTCCCTTTTTTTCGACTCTTTGCATTTATTTAACTCATTTATGATCATTAAACTATAAGTACATCATCAAAACTTTTTAAAAAAACATACATTTCCGCTCTCAAATTAATTCTCCACAAGCCGTGATTGTGATCTTCTCGGACGTTTTTCCGGATTTTGAACCAAATTTCTAAAACAAATTGGCAAATGAATTTTAAAACTTTCCCTTTTCCCTTCAGTTTCCACTTGGGTTTTAGGACACAATTCTGAAGTGTTCGTCCAAAACAATTTGTGCTCATGAGATAATAACGAAAGGAGCACCTATGCTCAGCCCACTCACCTCAATCTTTTTGAGAATATCCAGTCCAGAAATGATCAGGCCGAAAACCACATGCTTTCCATCTAACCTGTAATCGAAAAGGCGTCGATAAACTTATATGATCAGCACAACCTAGAGAATACCGTCTATGATGGGAAAGTTGAAGGAGTTCACCTACGGCTACGCAACGCCGCCAGCTCATGCGAAACACCCTATTTTATTTTCCAGTCCATATAATTTGATGAACATTTGTCCATAAAAAGGAGAAGACGCATCGTGCCAAGAAAATACCTTTAAGTTTCTCATGCGGAAAAATTAGGTTTGAAATGAAAGCAAGCACGGTTTCCTTCTTCAGAATGAAGGCAGGTAGATTAACTTAGGAAAAGCTGCGGAGAACTCTTATTCTCCCTGATCTGAATGCTAAAATCAAGCTTGGTCGGCTTGTCAGCCACACCTGGTTGGAATGAATGCTTCACCTAATGAAACACTGGAGTGCAGTCCAGCATGAGTTAACGGCTTAAGAGGAAAACATACCAATTAGTTGGTTGAAAGGTAATGAAGAATTGTGAGCCATTTGTATTCGCTCCAGAATTGGCCATAGACAGCGTCCCGGGCGCAGAGTGCCGAAGTGTAAAATTTTCATCGGGGAACTTGCCGCCGTAAATGGACTTCCCACCTGTACCGTCATTGTTAATGAAATCTCCCGCCTGTGCCATCTGTTACAAATGTCATCGTCATCATTACTAATGGTGATTGAAATACTCCTATGAATTTTTATGTCAGACATTTCACTGGTCTCCTCATAACTCTCTTTCCCCTATAAAAGCTCTGAGATCTGTCCTTACGATATTTAGAATCGAATTTAGAAAACTAGAATTGAAAGGTATTAGCTGCATTATATTTAGCAGTAGACGGAAGTTGTACATGAGGGAGTTAACCGTTAAGACAAAATATCTGCCAGACATGTCGATGCAGAAATGGTATTAGGTTGAAAACTAGAGTTTGTGTTAATTACTTATATACTTTGCTCCAAATTTGACCATCATTTTAAAGATAAATTGAGAAATCTATGCAAACTTTAGTGGAAGTACTTACAAATGTTGGAATAACACGGTGAAATATTGATCCCTGGTACCCAAATCCTTTTTCATGAGTGCACAGGCATCGAAAATTTTCAGCTGTTATGGGTACTATGTCAGTCCGTAATAGGAATGCCATTCTCCCAACTGTACTGTTTCCTATTTTGATGTCCAAATACACTTGCGGATTCTTGGGTTTCCTTACATCAGGCCCGACTACGACCTCCTATTAACATAGAAAAAATTGCAAAGCCATGGCTTTAATTTAACTAGCTCGTGCATACGTACTATTTGCTAATATACTGCAATCCGTTACTAATAAATACAACTATACTTACAGTTCCAGCGGTTCTTGTGCCATCAGGATCTTCTTCATCAACATTAGTGGTTCCCTCGGTTTTATCCTTTTCTACTCCAAGTGTTTCTCCAGCATGTTTTGTTAACCATGAATCCTCCTGCCATACAGGTCTTGTTGAAAAATCCTTAATCTTCATAGGGCGGGCCATGTTTACACGTATTGTTCTCCCGAATAGTTCTGAATCATTCTATCCGAAAATAAAACAACGTAATTTTAAAAAAATACAGGGTGCAGAGCCGGATTACAGTAAGTAGTTGCAATTATTATCCCTACCATATTATCAATAGCCGCTGCAGCATCTTCTGCCAATTCAAACTCCACAAATGCGAAACCCCGGTGCTTCTGTGAGTCGTAATCAAGTGGCATTTGGACATCGTTAATGTCGCCGAATGGAATGAAAGCCGCTTTCACTACGTCCAATTCAACTTCCTCGGCCAACCCACCTGGGAAAAAAATATAACAGTAAAATGACAAACTTGTATGTCTCGTCATGTCCTGCAATGCGGCAATTATCAATTTTCCCTCAATTTCATAGTACTCTAGATTAGATAGCTTCATTTGCTAATTAAGTAATACAAATCAAATAACTCACCGACATAAACTGTGCGCTTGAGTGATTGCGCTGTAGTCATATTGCTTACTTAACGTCAAAAAATGTAAATGCCAGCTCTTCACTTGTGCTGCTGCAACACAAAACAAAACGGTTTCACTTCACTAAGGTATTTAAGTTTTAATTAAAACCTCTCTTGAAATAGAGCTTATCTACGGACTACCGGACTACCAGTGAATCCTTACAATATAGAGGTTGGCACGGTTGGCTGCTGTAAATGGTGGAACGGTTCAAGGGGATGTTTATTTTGCATTCACTCACACATTCAAATAATATTTTAAATTAACTTACCGTGGTGAACGTTGGAAATTCCTTGTTCTTTCTGCACAACGGCTTAGACCCGGAAGCGATCAAACCTAATTCAACGGTGATAAGTTATTTTAAAGAATATTAATTGAAGTTGACAATAATCCCAGTCAGGTTTTCCGCTCCGCTCAATTTGATAACAAGAAAGCCGAAAGCGAACTACTGCACAGAACTGTAACGTAACTCCCGGCTTTTTGAGTTGACATCTGCTACCATTGAGCAACGCACACGCTCCTGCAAGCCAATCCATCCTTTAACTGTGTACCAGCTACGAAAAGAACAAAGTACATGCTTAAATTTATGAATCCATGTTTCATACTCAATTAAAAATAAAATAAAAGTTTATAGTAAATTCCCGCCTTCCTCAATGTGTTCAACTGTAAACTTGACATGCTTTTGCATTCCACGAGCTATGGTCGTGAAAAGTATTTTATACTTTTATTAAATTATTTATGCAAGTATTATTATAATAATAAATTTACACTGCTGCGTGCAACAAGCTGAGAAGCTCGTGGAATGATGGAATGAAATGTAGAGATGACAGTTTGCTAATTTTATTTAACGCAATTGGGTGAAATCATGAACAGTTAATTTTTGCAAACACAAGCCGAGTAATCCAAATCCTTCCAGTCGTATTCCATGTGTTCAGCGACTTTGTTTACAATCCCTCTGCCAAATGTTTTCTTCACAAAGTAGAAGGACAAATCAATTCCTGCGGAGATACCTGTAGATCATCAGAGAGTTGAGCTGATTAGTGATAAATCTTTAAATATGTACTATATTATTATCAAAAATAAATGTGAAGTAATTTAATGCTTTAGTTTACTCTGCTTACCGGCAGAAGTTAAAACTCGTTGATTGTCCGTGAATCGCCTACATTTACACAATCGTGAATTCGGACATTGTGAACGAACAAATTCGAATGCTCCATGATGAGTTGTAATGTCCAAGTTGTCCACTAGTCCAGCTTTTCCAAGGATTGAAACTCCAGTGCAAACTGACAATATGAAATCCAATTTTGGTTCGACGCTTTTAATCCAGTTGATGACCCTGGCCAGAAAGTATTCAGACTTTGTTTCAACTTGGTAAGTACTCGGATAAAAGAATATTTTTGATATTTAAAAGAGTTTAAATACTCGGAATCATTTATGAGTTGTCGAGTGCCCTGGCCTCCAGGGATCAGTAGTATATCGAGTGCCGGAATATTACTCTCACCAATCACGTAATTTGGAACAACATCTAGTCCATTTCTTGCGCTAATAAATTTTTTGTTTCCAATTGTGACTACCTTGAAGATATCAACCACAATTAACACAAATTCTCCACAAGGTAATGGGTTTTTCGCCGCATTACATGTACATACCTTCACGCTTCCGCTTAGTTCCCCACAAATTGAGAATACTTCAAAAGGGCCACAGAAATCTAATACTTCAACTGCATCAAATATCAGAATTCCCAAGGTGTACGTCTTTTTAGTAATTGCAGTTTCTGACATGACTTATTGGCCTAGAATTTGACAAACGACGTCAGTTAAAATTGTGCGTCTAATGTACACAGTACCAGTGCGGATCATTTACGGTGTGATTTTAATAAATCTAAAGTCGCAAGTATGCGCCTGGAGTTGGGGCCACAAGATCAAAAGTGTTGCATGAAATGAATACAGAGATCGCAAAGTTTTCAACCCTATATCACTTTATCAGGCTTGTAATTGCTTTCCCCCGCTAATCTGCCATAATGTATGTTATCAGCAAGGCAAGCAATAATGCCGAGTACTTTAGCTCATGTTTGAAGACTTACAAATTTCATGCTAGACACAAAACATTCTAACAGTTAAGCTCTAAAGCTAATCGTAAGTGGTAGTAGTGGGTGGGGTGGGGGGGTGGGAACGGGGTGTTCACTAGTCAAGCATAATTCTTGCAATCATAATTATTTTCATCTCATCGTAAATATAAAGAATATCTAAAAGTTTACAATTGCGAAAACAATTTGCGTTTTAGCATGCAGCTCAGCACATCAGCACAGCATACACAGCACAGCAATAGGTTAAATTGCGAAAAACCAGGATGAATTTGTTTGTATTAAGTTTTCTATTAACTGATTCCTGCATATCTTATTCTTATTAATGCAAATAGGCTATGTGCGTGAATCTATAGTTTCTCTATAGCACCAAGCTCTAGTAATGTGCAGGTGCACACATGAATGAGCTAACTTATATGTTCCAGGCTTGCACAGTTACACCATACACATTACTACAAAGTTAGCTCGAATTACAACGCATATAATTTATTTTCCATTTTTCCTAGCCCAAGGGCTTTGGATGAAGCTCTCTCCCAGCCAGTAAAAGGCCTATAAGTTGTATTTTTTAAATCTTAAACCCAAGTCGAGACATAATTGGGAGCATGAATGAAATGATTAATGCGTAGTGCAGATTAGAATGATTTCCATCGTTGTTGCCATAGGCACGGTTGCCAATCGACGGGCAAACCGCCACTTCGAAAATTTCTAATACTGGCAAATTCTCCTTTCGTTTCCCCCAGGCAACTGCGCGAACGGCCGACGAGAACGGCCCTGTCAACAACTATTTTCAAGGCCCGGCCAACAATTTCATTTCTTCCCAGGGGCGTCTAGTAGAAAGAGCTCCTTTTGCGTTTCGTCGACTTTTTGACATTTTTCCTAATTCTAAAGCCACCCTACGCAAAGAAAATATTCCTTTTGGAAGCGAATTATAGCGTTATTGTTAGTGAGTCGCATCATGTCAGCGAAGACTGTTTGTTCGGGTAGCCCAAACCCAAGTACAAAACTAGTCGTGCAGAGTCCAACAGAAAATAAGATTCCCGCAGAATTTGTCGCCGAGGAAGCTACCACAAGAAGCCCCGCAGCAAAAGAGTCGAAGAAGAAACACTCCTGCTGCATGAAGATTTGTCTCTCTTTAACAAGTTGTTGCAGAAGGAATCCTACAAGTTTATCTCAGGAAAACAACAATTCGGAAAAAAACCGGCCAAAAAATCCGAGCCCTGCAAATGGTATGTATATCCGAATCTGGATTCTTAAAATTTCATATAATTAATTGTTCAACTCGTTTAATAATGTGTTTTGAAACAGAACTACGTTTTTTGACGAACAAAAGAGAATGTGCCACCGATATTGGCGACGGCAGTAGGGATACCAAAAAGAAGAGAATTTTTAGACGACCCTTTCCGTGTTGTTCAACGTCTAAATGTAAATTCCGTACATTTTTAATACTTTTATGAATGAAAAAGTTTTTTTTTATTAATTAATGTGTTCTATTGTAGTACCAAAACAGAAGAACTGTGAAGTGGCTACTCCCTTAACGCCAATAATGGATGTTGCGATGCCGGAGTTCCCGACAATTTGTGTATCCGGTGAAGATCAGATAGGAGTAGATTCTCAGAGCAGTATCGAGACAATTGAAACAATCGAGAAGAAT